>OX940975.1:5753012-5802022 GCA_954871275.1 Leptopterna dolabrata | reverse complement strand
GACGTCCGACGGGCTCTCGCCCGGACGTGACGTCGACGGGCTCTCGCCCGGACGCGACGTCCGACGGGCTTTCGCCCGGACGCGACGTCGACGGGCTTTCGCCGGGACGCTACGTCGACGGGCTCTCGCCCGGACGCTACGTCAACGGGCTCTCGCCCGGATGCAACGTCGACGGGCTCTCGCCCGGACGTGACGCTGACGGGCTTTTACCCGGATGCAACAGCAGTAGCGTAGTCGGGCAATCGTCCGGACGCCCAAGAGTCACCTGCTTTTGTCGGTTTCTCTGAAAATGAGCTTTCAGAGGGTGGGTCGGGGAAAACCCCTTGAAGCCACCTCCGGTGATAAACACCCACGCATCCCTGGCTACCAGGGGGAATCATGTTATGTTACACGGGTTAGAACCAGAGGTTTTTAGAACGTTAAAGGCCGAAAATTCACCTTTCACCAACGTTCCTGCCATGGTTCCTCCACAGTTGAACCCAGAGCTGGCGGTTTTGTCTCAGAGGGCCAAATTGGGCGATTCAAATTTTGTAGCTATGCACAATTTTGTGTCGGCTGGCATATCGGCCCTTGGCAAAGGTTCATCGGCAATGTTGTCCCATGCCGACTCAATCCCCCCTGAGGTGCGCAACCTAGCCCTCCGACCACTTCTTGAGAGTGGTAGACCGTTCTCAGCCCCATTTTATGACAGCTTGAGGACCAGACGTAGGGAGGTATGTAGACTTATAGGTGGGAACCTCGAAACGGTGACCAAGTGGGTTCCATCAATAACCCTTCTTTTTGGGGATATTTTATCAGGTCGGCACAGGGACCATCAGGCTATTCAGTCATCCGCTTGGGCACTCGCCCCCTCGGCTCCCTGGACTGCTTCCCACTCAGGGAAAGCCGGTGCGACAGACCGTTCTGACCACCCTCCGGCCAAGAATTTAAACTCGTCAGGCCCAGCTCCCAACAAGAGTTCGAGGGGGGACCGTCACAACAGAGACAGAGAAACCACCCACCACCGGCACAATCTGCCCAACAATAGAGGTAGCTACAGCCTATGCTGCTTGGCTTCCGTTTGTTTTCTTGTTTGTTGTTATTTTTATGAGCACTGGTGTCAGATACCAGATATTCATGTCACTTCAGTGGGTATCAGGGTATGAAATTCTGTTCGACTCCGAACCTACCCAGCATCCCAACCTCACCACCACTCCCCCTCTCAGTCAGTAGTTTTCCAATAATGTTAACAACCCTCTGTCTATGTGGGCGATTAGGAAGTGCGCCCCAACTCGAGGCCAATTCATCTTTTATGTGTCTTTGGCCAAAAAATTTGTCTGGTGGTTACTGCCTCATTGAGTTGAAAAACCTTAATTCATTCATATCCCCTCCACATTTCATGCTAGAGGATCAGCTTGTTGTCAGACCATTAATAGGGGAAGACTGTTAAGGGGTGACAGTGGATCTAAAGGATGCTTACCACCAAGTGTCGATCCACCCGAATTTTACAAAATTTTTGTGGTCTAGGTACAGCAACAACTCGTGGGTGTACGTGTCATTGCCACTGCTCCCTACGTATTCGCTAAGCTCCAAAACCCCATTATAAAATTACTGCACTCTAAGAGCATCTCGTGCTGTAACCATTTAGATGACTACCTCCTTTGAGGTAACTCTCCAGAGGAGTGCCAGTCTAGCCTCTGCCTCCTCAAGTCCTTGCTAGCCTCATTGGGGTTTGTGATTAATTGTGAGAGGAGTGCCTGTAATTCATCACAGGTATTCAGGTTCCTCGGTTTTCAATTCAGTTCAGTTGATACGACAATTTCACTTACCCCTGACAAAAGCACATCATACGTTGGAAGGTTACAGTCCCTGGAGGCGAAGTCATCTGTACCTATCAGGCACTTTCCTAGACTAATTGGTGCACTCTTCTCTGTGTGCCCAGCTGCCCCATATGACTGGAGCCACGCCAAGCGACTGGCGAACGCACGGGACTCTGTACTAAGGTGTACAGGGGTAACTAATATGCCGCTATAGTTGTCCCAGCCAAGGTGTTCGAAGACCTGGGTTGGTGGAGGCGCAACCTTCCGACTGCATCAAACAGGCTGCGGGGAACGCGCCCGGACACAGCGATATCGACGGGCCGTCGTCCGGATACAGCTGCTGCCATGTCATTGGGCTTTTGCCTGGACACGACGTCATCGGGCTTTCGGCCGGACGCGACTTCATCGGGCTTTCGCCCGGACTCGACGTCAACGGGTTTTCACACAGACGCAACACCAATAGCGTCGTCGGGCAATCGTCCGGACGCCATGCATGGTATCAAAATCTCTGCCAGAGGCAGCCATAGATATCTGGTGCTGGTGGGAAGCATCTAACAACTACTTGATAGCTTCTTATATCCCATCAGTGCAGAATGTCAGAGTGGACAGGGCTTCAGGCCTCTCACCATCGAAAACGTAATTGGGAATATCTCAATGTTACTTTGATGAAATAACCTATATCCTAGGGAAACCTGATGTCGATTTATCGGCTTCTTCTGCTAATACTAAGGGTGATCAATTTGTGGCATGGGGTCCAGATCCCAGTGCCTGGGCTGTGAACGCTCTCACGATTTCGCGGACAGAAGTAAACTTCTGTGCGTTCCCACCATTCACCCTTATATCAAAGGCACTTGATAGATTTAGAAGCGATTGAGCTAGGGGCTTTACAGTTGTCCCAGACTGGCCAACCTAGCCCTGATACCCACCAATGCTTTATCTAGCCCGCTTGATAACCTGTAGATTTTGCCTTGTTCCAGCAGACCCCATCCCCTTGCATCCAGCCTGAGGCTGATGGGAGGGGAGGGGGGGGGGGTCGTACTACACCCCCTTGTACTCGTTACAGATTGGCTCGGGACCCACAGCAGGTCATTAAATTCTTGTATTCAGAAGCTCCAAATCTGGAAGGGCTCCTGGCGTCTGCCCAGTGCCTATAGACTATTTCATCTTATCAAGTTCACTGATGGTGTTATTGACACAGGCTCGAGAGCTCTTATTTTTATCTCAGAAATGACCAAGGCCGCAAAACTCTTCTGATGTCATTCCTCAGGGACTGACCTAATATTTGTGCAGCTTCTCTCTTAGTAGAATATTTAGCTAAAACGGCAAATCTACAAGACACGAATAATGCCCTTGTGTTTCTGTCATTTCGACGCCCTCATAAATGAGCCACAAAAAAAAAAAAAAAAAAAAAAAAAAAAAAATTAATTGGCATGGTGGTGGAGGCTCAATGAAGGCCCAGAGACATTATGCGACAAGCAGGGGTAGACACGGAGCGTTTTGGCCCTCATTCTACGAGGCATTCTTCAACCTCAGCCGCACTGAAGTCAGCTGTGTCAATCGATGTCATATATCAGGATCCAAAGAGTCTCTGATCTATGCTCGATTTTACAATTGTTCAGCGGAGGTGACCCCGCAGTCTCTGGCGCCAGCAATATTTTGCCAGGGGGAAGCCCAATAAAGGAGGCTTCAGTTGATTGTCAGGATTCATTCCTTAGATGAGTGCTATATATGTATGATCTGTTGTAGATGCATGTTTCATAAAGTTGCTGTTCGCTTAGTCTGGCTAACAGAATTACTGTTACCGACGTTTCCACTAAATATACACATGACCCCCAAAAGAGACACTTCCCAGGGTCAGTGTCATTGCATATTCAAACGACTACATGGTTGTCGAACATCTCCAGGCGTCCGTAGGGGTATAATTTATGGATTAAACTAGCTTACCTGTAAGTGACGTTTAATCGTAATTATACCACGGAGGACGCCTGGAGATGTTCGACATCTCCCACCCAAGGAGTTGTTGGTCCCAGCCCCCTTTTGGGTGTCACACAGTCTCCCGTCCTGTGGCCTTTAAACAAGTGAAGTCGGAAAAACGGGAAGGTAGCTACCGCGGAAGGTTGGAGGCAGGTGGAGACCTCTGACGAGGGAAATTCCAACCGTGGTGGCGACTTTTTTCAAATTTCTGCGAATGCTTCGGCATTCACAGGAATATTTTCTTAAAAAGACGGTACCAAGCCGTTCCGAGACGAACTACATGGTTGTCGAACATCTCCAGGCGTCCTCCGTGGTATAATTACGATTAAACGTCACTTACAGGTAAGCTAGTTTAATCCATAAATATATTATAGTGTTCGTATAGCTCAACTATTACTATTTTGTTAACAAACTATGTAACTCTTAAACTACCGAGTACATACCTACTATTAGTACTATAATGATGTTGGTTATCGATTTAGTCTCTTTTTAAAACGCTGCGAAGTCCTTGTCACATAGGTTATTGGACACACCTACAGAAATGTTTGCTGTTCATTTATTGTTTCCTTCATGTGCAATAATTGAAAAATAGCTATTTTTGAGGGTTTCCACCAATTTTGGCCTCAAAAAACACGAATTCGGCTCCTATTATTTTACAAATTATCTTTGATTACTGATAGTGCCAATTTAACTGTCTTGATTCTCCTGTTGATACTACTTCTAGTGTTAAATTTATGGCGATTTCAGACAATTTCCCAGGTTTCTGATATATGAAAAATGAATTTTGGGGCTGTACCTACGTGATAACCTCAATTCTTCACTCTTTGGTCAAAATCGCGACTTCATCCTAAAAAACATGGAAAACGATGCCGCACAAGATCACCAAAACCCAAAAAACCCTATTTTTACACAAATTTTTCTCCCCATAACACACCTGGGTATATTCCGATCGGGCTGCCGAGCATCGGTGCAAAACTAGGACCCAAATGGGGAACCAAACTGTGTATGGAAGAACGACGATTTTAGACCAAAATTTAACGTAAATTTAAGGCTAAAACGTCGTTAGAACCTCAATTTTCCACACTAGTCAAAATCGACTTCATGTTCGATCTTCTCGCACTAGAAAACATGAAAATGATACCTCACAAGCTCATGTTGCTAAAACACTAAAAAACCCTATTTTGAACCCATGTTTCACCCATCACACCCTTATAACTTAAATCACTCGCGGCGGAATAGTGGAAATCCATAGTAATTCTGTAAAAAAAAAAAAAAAAAAAGTCAATTGACAGAATATGGCGTAAAGTTAGTAATGGGAAATTTCAAGGGGTTGTCTCAAATTTAGTAAGAGGTAATGAGGAAATCAATAGAAAATGGGTTAGTTTGCCATATTATGGAGGGATATCACAGAAACTAGGAAATATAATTGAAAAGAGGGGGTTTAGGGTGGGGTTTTATTCTCAAAATTCTCTGAAGAAAATTCTGGGTAATGTAAAAGATAAAATTCCGTTAGAGGATAGGAGTGGGGTTTATCTTTTGAAATGTGATTGTGGAGTTAAATATTGTGGTCAAACGGGGCGTAAATTCAGGGAAAGATTAAGGGAACACCAACGATGTTTTAGGGATGGTTCTGGTAATTCTGCTTTTGCTAATCATTTAAGGGAGGAGGGTCATGGATTTAACTTCAGTATTGATAGGAACAATTCATCGGTTGAGATAGTTCATCTTTGTAATAAAGGTTCGAAACTGGATGCATTGGAGCAATTGGAAATACTGAAAATCCACAAGTTAGGCTCTTCTGTAAATGAAATAAATTTCCAAAATCATTCACCTTTGATCGATTTATTTCTGTAAGCTTGGTTAGTATCACCTCATGGATTTTGTTTCCTTTTTCTTTTGTCCTACCTCCTTTCCAATCAGAATGTACCACCCTTCACTAGCGTTGTATTCCAGCCAATCAGGCTCCACCTTCCTTTCACTTCCTTGACCTCAACAGCCAATGAGATTGGACTACCATTTGTATAAATAGGCGCTCAAGTTCCAGTAGTTTCATTCTATAGTGTACTGACGATGGTGTAACAACCGAAACCGGTCTACAGTTTTTGTTATTTTACGTGGAAATAGACTATTTTATTTTTATCCTGTAGTTTTTTCATCACACCCTGGGCTATATTCCGATCGGGCTGCAATGTTTCGGGACATATCTAGGGCAAATGGAGCCTGTGTGCGAAAAAACGAATTTTTCAGACCGCAAATGAAGTAGATATGGATGATACGGCGTACGGACAGCATTTTCGTTTATTATTCTGTGAATAATGAAATACGACTGTACATACGATGTACATACGAAATACGACTAGACGAAAAGTGAAATACGATCGCACAGAATCAGTTGTTGATGGCTGAATGGCGACTTGCCCCACGCCTCTGTGTTATGTAATTACTGGCAGACTAAACTTTGGTTTATTATTTCCAATAATGAATCTTTGAATTCGAGCATGAAACAAAATGTATAAACCCCCCCCCCCCCCCTCAAATTTGATGGTTCCCGTTTCAAGGTATGTAGAACATGGAATAAAAAAAGTTGCGTCCGTCCGCCGTACTTCGCACTTTTCTTAGCTACCATGAACCAAAATTAACGAAATTTGGTTTGTAGGTGTGTTTTGGGGTGTAGTTGGTCCGTGAAGATTGGCTTTACTGTCAGCCACCTCTAAGGGGTGAAAAATAGGGGCTGAAATTTTGAGAACGTAGAAGCTCAAAAACTTTTAATAGATGGGGTTTTCAACGTTTTTAAACTGCACTTTCAATTTCAATTTTCAATTTTTTTATTCAGCAAATACAAGATCTAAACTTATGTTGATTTCTGAGCCTAAGGTCAATGACCCGTCCAGGCTCGTCTCTTCCACCACTATTTATTACTGCGTACTCGTATGTATGTACCAGCAGTTCCCTTGAAAAAACACACCGTAAGTATTTGGAGAATGAGTTACATTGATCAAGAACCAACAGTATTTACAGAGTAATTAGTAAATACACTTAATGCTACGAAGGCTGATTTGTATTTTTATCCTAATTTAAACTTATTTTATAACAACACTTTCGTTATTTTCAAGCTCAAAATATTCTAGAACTAGTTTTTTAAATTTTCCTGTTGATGTTGAAGTCTTGGTTAGGAGCGGTAACTGTTCAAATAGGGCTGGAGCTAGCCATGGAAATTGTCGAGTGTAGAAATCATTATGCGCCTGTGGTATCTGGAGGACATAGGTTGGCATTTGTACGCGTCGGTCCATTCACCGCTTGTTTAGTAAATAAATGCAGGTGTTTATGCACATATAAAACAGTTCTGTGAATACAAGCCATTCTGGGAGTGAGAACACCGAAGTATTTGTATAGGTAACTAGTTGAAGTACGTTTATGGGAATTAGTTGCAATTCTTAAAACTGTATTCATTGCTATGTTTATACTATTAAAGGTTGACGCATAAGTACCTCCCCAGACAATGATACCATAAGTTAAAATGCTGTATACATGAGCATAATACACCATTTTAAGGTTTTCTTTCGTTAGCCATTTTCGTAGTATCGGAAAGTAGTGCATGGATTTCCTGATTTTATTCACTAATTCAGCTACATGATCCTTCCACTTGAGATGCTGATCCACGTGCACTCCTAGGTATTTTATTGTATTCAGCCTTTCTATTTCCATGCAGCTGCACAAATTTCTTACTACGCCACAGTTTTCCTTGTGCACTTTGATTTTAGAGTCATTTGGAAGTCCTGTTTTGTTTATTGAGAATGTAATGTACTTGGTTTTCGAAAGGTTCATGGTGAGACTATTTGTGCTAAACCATTTGGCTACTTCATAGACAGTCCTTTCTGCGATAGAATGCGCTAGCTCCCAGGTATTCTCATTTATCACAATAGCTATATCATCAGCAAAAGCTACAAATTTGCATCTCAAGTTCATATTAAAAAGGTCATTTATATGTATCAGAAACAAAATTGAACGTTGAAACAATTTCGATTATTATTTCGGGTTGTTATGGGCGTTGCAAAGAGTTACCACAGACAGACAGGGAACCAAAAATGTTCCTCGATGTCTGAAACGCAAAATTGTTGTGGAAATTTTCATTTTGGAGGACATGAATTTTTTTTACTCAATCACGAATCCAAGGCTTCCCTACCTTCGGTAGTGAGGAAGCAACATTGCAAGTGTCCCACAACGGCCCTCATGAGAAACCCACGGTTGTACCAGCCCTTGAGGACGTGAGTGATATCCAAAACAGGTCGTGCACTGGAGATCCGCACAGCTCCTTCGGAAGATTTTCCCTTTAGTATCCCAGATTCCCCTTCGCTCGTTTGCGAGTCCGTTTTTTTTTTTCCTTTCCTCTCCTCCTTTTCAGGAACGGTACCCCTTGTTTCTGAAGGTGGTTGTTTAGGCCCTTTCCACGGTCCGCCGACCACCCGGGTTACTGGACTCCAGAGCCTCCTAGCGGGCATCTCCCTCACCATTTCTATCCGACCGTCAATTTCCCCTCGGGAGTAATTACTTGGAGCGATACACCGTGACCGGGCGCCTCCCCGATCCGCCGAGATTGCCTTCTTTCCGATCTGTCGAAGGGAAAAGGTTAAGCAGGATGATTTTGAAAGATCCCCCATCAGCTCATGAACTTGACGAGTGGATAAGTCAAAGGTCAGATCAGACCCAATGTGCACGAAATTACGATGATAACCTACGTAATGACCTGTAGTTGCGCACCTAAGTGCATGCGAATAATTAAAGTCTTAATTTGTTGCAAGATTTCGTGAGGGTCATAAACATATTACATAAGCACAACGATGATTTGAGTCCTGGGGTTGTGTGACTATCACAAATCAGGATGGAAATTGGAAGCCGTCGATCACACGGTTTACTGGGTATACAGTAACGGACCGGTTTCGGGTCTTAGCCCATCATCAGCCTCTGCAAATTTACAAAAAACACGTGTTAAAATTGGTCCTACAATTATTTAGGTATGCTTACGTGATTGGATCCAATCTTTATCATGATGATACGTAAAGCATTTTTTCATAATTTTCAAACTTGAGCACCCCCCCCCCCCCCCCCGTGTAACACAATTATTATTGTTAACTTTTTAAAAACGCTGCAAAGTCATTGTCACATGGGTTTATTATTCTATTGGACATACCTACAGAAATGTTGGCTGTTTATTTATTGTTTCTTTCATATAAAATAATTTAAATAGCTATTTCTGATGGTTTGCATTAATTTTGGCCCCTAAAACACAAATTTACGCTCCTTTTTTTTCTTTTTTTTTAAACTATCTTTGATCATTGGTAGTACCATTTAATCGTCTTGATCCACCTGTTGACACTTTTTCCAGTGTTATTATAAAAACTGATGGTGGTTTCAGACGATTTCCCAGGTTTTTCACTCATAAAAAATCAATTTTGGGAGTTGAACATTTGGTAGAACTCAATTTTCTACTCTTTGGTCAAAATCGACTTCATATTCGATCTTTTCGTCCCAAAAACATGGAAAACGATATCTCAGAAGCTCATGTTACTAACATGTTGCTAAGACGCAAAAAGTACCTATTTTTACACACATTTTCACTCATAACACCCCTGGGTATATTCCGATCGGGCTGCAAAGTACCGGGACACAACTAGGGCCCAAATGGAGCATGTGTGCGAAAGAACGAATTTTTTAGACCGAAAATGAAGCTGGTACACGTGATACGGCGGACGGACATTGCATTTTTGGAATCTAGGCACCTTGAAACGGAAAAGAAAAAATTTTGAGGGGGTGTTATACAAATTTTTTGCTGAGCGAATACATAGGTGTATTATTCACAGAATAATAAACCAAAACGCTGCAAAGTCACATGGGTTTGTTATTATCGAATGAATACGGAACGATTGGGACCTCACTGAACAATCCCACAAAGATATATTAATTTGACGGTTTTAAAGACAAATATTAGGTTACTATTTCTGAAAAAATTATTTTCGACCACTGAAGTTGTCAATGAATTGTCTTGATTCACCTGTTAATACTCCTCCTGTGTTATTATACGAATTTCTTGTGATTACAGCCATTTTTACACGTTTTTGACCCATAAATATAGAGTTTTGATAGTTAAAACTTTATCAGAATCTCAATCCTTCACTCTTTGGTCAAAATGAACTTCATATTTGGTCTCCTCGCCCTAAAAATAACATGGAAAACGACATCTCAAAAGCCCAAGTTCACTAAAACCTTAGAAATACCTCGTAAAGCCTTATTTATACATCCTTTTTCCCCCATTGAAACGGGAAAGAAAAAATTTTGAGGGGGTGTTATAAAAATGTTTTGCTGAGCGAATACATAGGTGTGTTATTCACAGAATAATCCACCAAAAACAGCTTGATAATCAGGCGAGGATTTCAATAAAATAGTATTTTTAATGAGACTGTTACATTTGTTCAAAACAAAACTGGTAGGTAAAAACAAAGAAGACACTGATAGGTACAAAAAAAAACAAAAAAAACTAACTAGATCCCAGCTAAATTTACAATTACTAAATTTGTATAATGGGTAGGTATTGTTAAACTTCTGTATCTTCATTAGGCACCTTCAAAAATCTCGTATTTTTCATACGTTATTATGTTGAATAACGTACTCGTACGAAGATACACTCGTAAATCATCCACCCTCCCCCATCCCACGCGCACAATCCGCCTACGCGACCAGCAACTAAAACAAAAGATGTGACACTGCGCAATGGGTACTGTATCATGTCATGATTGTACGCCCTAAAACAACACAAAAAAACAATTATTTTTACAAATTTTACTTGTGTCAAAAGATAATAACGGAACTATGTTTTATATGATTAAAATACTCTAATCTCGATTTACTTAGATATCAGTGTTGATACATTTGTCATTTTAAAATATTTATAACATTATCAACCGAAGACGGGTGTGCGCCAGATCCAATAAGGTTGAAATATTAGTGACGCTGAAACAGCCCCCCCCCCCCCCCCTCATAAACCAAATAACGCAGAGTAACGCTCCCACTGCGTTACGCACCTAATATGTGTATAATTGTGTATGGCCCCCGTGGATTGTATAAGGCAGCCACTATATTATTAATTCCATATTCGTATTAATATAGGAATGGAAGTACTATGGTGATACCGTCAAAACGTTGGTGTTCGAGAAAACCATGCAATGTTGTTCAGAAGTGCTCAACAAGAGTTTCTAGACGGATTTCCTCTTGACACATGTCCGCACTGTGTAGTTGTGCCGTGGTACCCCTCAAGTGTACCTCACTTCCTTCTACTTAAAGATTTAACTAATAAACAAGGTGAAGTACGAGCTGTGCGTCGCCTTGGTTGAAGCCCAGAAGGGTTCCCCTCCATCAAACTCCCGACGACTCTCAACGGTCGTAACGGCCGTTGACAAATAGGGGACGAAGTGGGTGCACCTTTATAAACCGCCCGGCTCGCCCAGCTCTTCATTCGACCGACCTCGTTCCTACCTCTCACCAAGCTCTCTCACCTTGCACATCTGTCTCTCCTACCCTTTCGCATCTGCTGTGGTGGCAACCGCGGGGCGCTGTGGTGATAACCGGGTGTTAGCATACTCCTCCTCCAGCGTCAGCTGTGGCGGTAACCGCGGGGCGTTCCTTCCTCTAGCACTCGCTGTGGTGATAACCGCGGGACGCCTCTTCCTCTAACGCCTGCTGTGGTGATAACCGCGGGGCGTTCCTTCCTCTAGCACTCGCTGTGGTGATAACCGCGGGACGCCTCTTCCTCTAACGCCTGCTGTGGTGATAACCGCGGGGCGTTCCTTCCTCTAGCACTCGCTGTGGTGATAACCGCGGGACGCCTCTTCCTCTAACGCCTGCTGTGGTGATAACCGCGGGGCGTTCCTTCCTCTAGCACTCGCTCTGGTGATAACCCCGGGACGCCTCTTCCTCTAACGCCTGCTGTGGTGATAACCGCGGGGCGTTAGCTAACCTGAAAAGACTCCTAGGGAGCACATTCTCCTCTCCTTCAACCTACCCAAACCTACCCTACTCTAGGCTTACGACAGTATATAATGTACGCATGTTGGAATTTCAAATGGTCATAACATCCCCAAAGTAAGTCTTTTTCAGACTGTCTTGTTAGGTTTTGTTCAGCACATTGAACTCTTAAATTTGAGATGAGAACGAACGTCCTAGGTGGAGAAATAAGGAGTTACGACGAATTTCCTAATTTTTATATTTTCAACAATGACTGCCGTAAAAACGCTGCAAAGCCCTTGTCACATGGGTCTATTGGACAGAAATGCTGGCTGTTCATTTATTGCTGCATTCATGTAAAATAATTTAAATAGCTATTTCTGGTGGTTTCCACCGATTTTGGCCCCAAAAACTTGAATTAGGTGCACTCCTTTTTTTTTTCAAATTTTCTTAGATCATTGGTTGTGCCATTTAATCGTCTTGATCCACGTGTTGACACTTTTCCTAGTGTTATTATGCAAATTGATGGTGATTTCAGACGATTTTCCAGGTTTTTGACCATTAAAAAATCAATTTTGTGAGCTGAACATCTCGTACAACCTCAATTTTCCACTCTTTGGTCAAAATCGACTTCATATTCGGCCTTCTCGTCCACAAGAACATGGAAAACGATACCTCATGAGCTCATTTTACTAACATGTTACTAAAACACAAACGCTGCAAAGTCCTTGTCACATGGGTTTATTATTCTATTGGACATACCTACAGACATGTTGGCTGTTCATTTATTGTTTCTTTCATATAAAATAATTTAAATAGCTATTTCTGGTGGTTTCTACCAATTTTGGCCCCCAAAGCACGAATTAGGTACGCTCCTTTTTTTTTTCAAATTATCTTTGATCACTGGTAGTACCATTTAATCGTCTTGATCCACCTGTTGATACTTTTTAGCGAATTTTCGAAGAAAAAGAAGCTATTGTTCTCGGTCAAAATTTTTAAAACTCGAATTTCCGAAAGATTTTTATACCAAAATCCGTTTCAGACCATCCTGAATTCCCTGCCGAAAGACACCAAAAATTATATGTATATATATATATATATTTATATATATATTTATATATTTATATATATATTTATATATTTATATATATATTTATATATGTATGTGTCATTCCAGACGATAACTCTCGAAAGAATTGAGATAAAAAGTTCAAATTTGCACGAAAAATCTGTCTTGGCAATCGACAGGCTAAGTTCGAAGATGGGCAGAATCGGGTCACCCTAAGGGGGAGTTTTGGGGAGTTTTAGGGGGGGAAAATTACCCATAAATTCCCAAAATGAAAAAGTCTGACAAGTGACACCTCATTTTAAAGGTTTTTGTACGCTGAACACGATGGTGAAATCAGAATTGCGATATCTCATTCGTTCTCAACTGGAGCACTTTGAAGATGAAGGAACGTGGTTATTTCTTGAGATGTTCTTCCTGGTTCGTCTGCTCTAATCTGATAACGGAATGGGATATCGCAATTCTGACTTCACCATCGTGTTCAGCGTTGGAAAATCTACAAACCGAGGTGTTACTCGGCAAAAAATGGAACAAAAAATTTGTTAACCAATACCTACTCTTCTGGTATTCAAAACATTTTTGATTTCCCCTCCCCCTCCTTCCACCCCAAATTTTACTTTGCGTAAAACTACTCCTGTTTTAATTTTGTATGTATCAAGTTGGGAAAACATTGATCGAAAATTAATTTTCAGAAAATTTTAGGCGGAGGAGGAAGATGCCGAAAACTTTGAAAATTCGCTCTTATAGCCATGCTGCATGACTGTGGTTTTTTCTAGTCTTATTCTACAAATTGATGGTGATTTCAGACGATTTCCCAGGTTTTTGACTCATAAAAAATCAATTTTGGCATCTGAACATCTGGTAGAACTCAATTTTCTATTCTTTGGTCAAAATCATATTCGGTCTTCTCGTCCCCAAAAACATGAAAAACGATACCTTAAAAGCTCATGTTACCAACATGTCGCTAAAACGCAAAAAGTACCTATTTTTATACACATTTTCACTCATAACACCCCTGGGTATATTCCGATCGGGCTGAAAAGTTTCGGGACACAACTAGGGCCCAAATAGAGCATGTGTGCGAAAGAACGACTTTTTTAGACCGAAAATGAAGCCTGTACACGTGAAACGGCGGACGGACATTGCATTTTTGGAATCTACGCACCTTGAAACGGAATAGAAAAAATTTTGAGGGGGTGTTATAAAAATTGTTTGCTGAGCGAATACATAGGTGTATTATTCACAGAATAAAATGGACCAAAATTGGTGCGTTTGGTACCGAAATGTCCGTTAGGATGTACAGATCATGCCTATTGATTTTGAACTCGATGGCATCTGATCTGGCTAATCAACAGCAAAAAATTGGTCAAAGGGTCCAACATTTCTAGGTTTACTAGCTAAATGACGTTGGTGTGGTGTCAGAACGCGGTTGAAAGTGAGATTTCTATGCCAATTTAAGGGTTTTGACCGAAAAGAGTGGCCCCTGCCACCAAACTTGTATCCTTACTATTATGAAGAACATGGCAGTATTGCGCAAAGTTATTGTGTGTCACTGACGATGGTTTGATCACCGAAACCGGTATAACAGTGTTTTTTTGCGTTTTTCGCGTATTAGTGGGAGTAGGTAGACTATTTTTTCAATAACTCCGTTTTTCTTTGAAATGGGGGTTTCCACGATTTCTTCGCGAGTGATTTAGTTCGTAGCAGTATTCTTCAGTCCGCGCAATGACTAACAAGCTCTTCTTATTACTGTTCGTACCAATTAATAGTAATATTCTCATCAACTTGAGTTGCAGAATTATTTCTAATTGTTTGCGTTCCATATAAAGACAGTTGACTATATTACCTACCTAGCTGTCTGTACATATTTCTATGTGTATAATGCAAGTATTCGATTAGTGGTAGGTAGGTATTTTATTAATACCTTTGACCATAATTATTAATCACTCACACTTCTTCTGCGGCTTCTACGAAAGTGCACTTGTGGCGGCTCGCTTACCTGCAAAACATAAAACTCATTAGTATGAAGATTGAAAACAACGGTAAACGACGGAAAGGTGCAGCAATTAGCGCTAACGAACAGGTTGAGAAAGAGCGTTGAGTGGTGTGTTTTGGGTAATAACGACCAGGTATGGAGTGACGACTATGGTAGTAATTTCATTATAGCGGATGTAATGAATGTGTCCCAATACAAGAGAGACCGCACAAAGTAGAAAACGATTTTATCGGAAATTCGTTGGTAAAAGTTGAGTGACGATCGCATAAAAGTACTTGGAGCTCAATAGAATACAAATGAGCTGAAAGCGAACCCAGCACATAAGTTAGGTAGGTAGGTATTCTGGAAATTAGGCTCGGGAAGATAATTATTTATTATTATAAATGACGGTCCCCGGCTAGAGGCCACTCTTGAACCGCAAAAAAAGTCTGCCAATTCGAGTAGGCAGTATAGTACTCACTTTAAATCTAGTTTGGTAGGCCATTTTGATACGGGACCATTTGCGATCCAACCTGCGTGCAGACTCAAAATTTCACCTCTCTACAACTATTTTTCGCGTAGTTAGAAGCGTTACAAGGAAACGGTCAACATTTCATGTTCGCGCATGCGCAAACGAAAGTTACAGTACGATTCCAATGAAACCCATACGGAACTATCAAAGTATTATTCCTGATCGACCCTCCAAATCTGAACTCATTTCAACGACATAATAAGGTAGTTATGGGCGTTTAAATTATTTTTCCGTTTGCTCATGCGCAGACGGAAAGATTTCCATGATTTTGAAAAGGGACCATTTGCGATCCAACCTGCGTGCACCCTCAAAATTTCACCTCTCTACAACTATTTTTCGCGTAGTTAGAAGCGTTACAAGGTAATGGTCAACATTTCATGTTCGCGCATGCGCAGACAAAAGTTACCGTACGATTCCCATGAAATTCATATGGAACTATCAAAGTGTTATTCCTGGTCGATCCTCCAAATCTGAACTCATTTCAACGATATATAAGGTAGTTATGGGTGTTTTAAGTATTTCACGTTTGCGCATGCGCAGACGAAAGTTACAGTACTTTTTCAAGGATTTTTGTATGGGATCGTCTGTGACCCAACCCGCACCTACCCTCCATATTTCAGTCGATTTCGACTATTATTTCGGGTAGTTATGGGACTCACAAGGAATTACCACAGACAGAAAGACAGACGGACACGGAACCAAAAATGTTCCTTGATGTCTGAAACGCAAAATGGTAGTGGAAATTAAAATTTTGGGAGTTATAATTTTTTTTACTCAATCACGAATCCAAGGCTTCCCTACCTTCGGTAGTGAGGAATATGAACAGCTTTTATGACCCATGCACATACCCATGGCATGCTATGGCCATGGAAATCTGTTTATATTATTTTTTTTAATGAAACATTGATCATTCTGTGAGTACTCGGACATAGCCATATATGACTTTTCGAATTTTCAACCAATTTTGACATCACAATTTGCGGCAGGGGGGGGGGGGGGCGCTACCCAGGCGAGAGGGGTGTAATGACGTCAGAATTTGTGGAAACTTTGAAAAATCATAGAAGAACTACTTATCGTAGGGCAGTGAACCCTTATACTTGTGTTTCTGTTTATAATGTGAACCCCCATTCACATTATAAACACAAGTAGTTGTTAACACCACAGAGTGGCGGATGTTTTGTGGATATGATTCACCCCGTTGTTATGGTCTGTCTACCGATTTTAGTCAGTTTTGGGCCTCGTTGTGGCAGGTAGGTACCGCGTGGAATGTCGACGAGGTGTAACGTCGGGAATAGGTAAATCGAAAATACGAAAAATCGAAAATACGAAAAATTGAAAAATTGTATGAATTAGCAAATTTCATTGAACCAGGATTAGAAGGATCGTAGGTCGGTAGGTGATCAGTAGAGTTCGGATTTTGCGTATTTTGCATATATTATCAGGTTTTTTCAATAGAAAGTGTCATACTTATCCGAATTGAGGTATTTGGAGATGTTTTGGACATTTAAAATTGAATTTAAAATAGCATATTCGTGCATATTTTGCTGTTTTTTGCATATTATATGCATCGGCATATGTTAAAGAGTTTTGCATATAAATGGCATATTTCTAAGAAATATCTGCGTACCTACACTGAAATTTCCGATCTCCGGTCATGTGAAAGGTCTTATACGTGCCTTTGTATGACTGCCCTTTCGATCTCTCCGGGATATCTCACTCCTGGAGAAATTGCCAAGCTAAAATTCCTTCCTGTTGTCCGCTGCGACGTTAAAAGATCCTTTTCCGCGCTGAAAATGACTCCATCAGACCGACGGAGGAATTTCACAGTCGAAAACCTCGAAAAAGTGTTGATACTCCAGGGAAATTAATCTGTACCTACATTGTACATCTGTACACATTGAAATTTTTATCACTGTAAATTTTATTTAATATTGTACAGTTTTATTTGCTGTCATTTTATAAAATATAGGTGAATGATTACGAGAGTTTGGGGTTACATTGCTCATTCCCGTATTAGACTTCTCAATAAAAACTTGAAAACCGAAAAAATTGGACCAAAATTTCAACTTGCATATACTAGTTTGAATTTTTTGCATGTTTTTGCATATTTTGCTAACTTTTGTTGCATATTTTTTCAGCTATTTTTTTTGCATATCGATCCGAACTCTAGACTGATCAGCCAGGGGCCCATTCCTTCATTCAACTAGGGTTGCCAGGCGTGGGTTCTCTTACTACGAAGTACAGGTATTAGTCATTATCGGTCCTTGGTACCTTGGAGTTTAGTTTCCTTGGAGTTTTAAAAAGACAATGTTGAACACTTTGGCACACCTGACTGGCTTCCCGTTGTACTCATCCTTTCTAGTTCGACCCGGTAAAAAATAAAAAATTCAAAAAATTCAAGTTCTATTATCTTACGGTAATCGTTCAAGTTCGTCTGGTATAACGTGGTATGATGATGTAGGTACGAGTACGGAAATTCAGAATTTGGTTCAAATTGTGTTTGAAATTGTATAAGAGTAGTACCTAAGAAAACAGGTAGCGTTTGAAAAATATCATTCCAAAATAAATTGAAAAATGAATCGCATAAGCTCAATTTGCTGAAAAAACAGCCTAAATTTGATAGTCAAATCGAAACAGAGCTAGGTAAGTCGAATAGATACGAAGTTTTAAAATTGGATGTTAAGTTAGGTACCTATGTCAAGTTCCTAATACAATACTGCCCTTCTAAGAAAGACCGCGCGCCGTAGTTACATCTTCTGAACATAGAGTTTTTTGCTTCCTCACTACCGAAGGTAAGGAAGCCTTGAATTCGCGATGGAGTAAAAAAAATTATGCCCTCCAAAATGAAAATTTCGGCAACCATTTTGCGTTCTAGACATCGAGAAACGTTTTTGGTTCCGTGTCTGTCTTTCTGTCTGTGGTAATTCCTTACACCGCCCATAACTAGCCGAAATAACGGTCGAAATGGACTGAAATTTGGAGGGTAGGCGCGGGTTGGGTCAAAGATGGCCCCTTACAAAAATCATTGAAAAAGTATTGTAGCTTACGTTTGCGCATGCGCAAATGTGAAATACTTGAAACCAGTGTTGGTACTGTTTTAAACATTTGCTTCAAACATTTGTTTTGAATAGTGTTTTAAACACATTTTTGGAAAAAGGGGTGTTTTAAAACATTCGTTTTAAATTGCGTTTAAAACATTGTTTAATATTGTTTTAAACATGCCCTTCGTGAGTTGTTTCAAACTGGACCTGTAGGAGGAAAATGACATTGACCTCATGAGAAATGAGCAACAAAAAACATAATAGGTACAATAGATTTCCATCGCCATTCGCCAGTAGTCAGAATGACAAGTTAGAGACCTACCAGCTACCACCAGCCTGGAAATTCTCGGAAGTAGAAATGAACTTGGGTTTGTTCCTTTGTTCGAACTTCTGGAGTTCCGGAGAAATTTACCGATGGGTCATTTTTTCATTTGAATGGTGAATTCGCTCACCTCCCTGTTCTGCGAAAGCCAATGCATTACGTACTCCCCTGAATATTTTTTCTTGTTCCTACTTCCTATTCCTAATCATTTCTATGAAATTCATAGTCATTTTTACTATGAATCCCCCCTCTTCTTCATTTGGTCGGTGGAATGGTTCAATAATGAAGAGTCAGTCCGTCACTTCACATGAAAAGGAAAAATTGAAAAATCGGCGCGACATGGCCAATTGTTGGCAAATCTGCTAGATCAGGGGTTCCCAACCGGTGGTACGCGTACCACTGGTGGTACGCGGGAACGTTTCAGGTGGTACGCATGGGTGATGTGGATTTTCTGAACTCTTGTACATAAAAATAAACATAGAAGCAGAATAAGTGTTGAAGATGACTTAAGAGTGAAGATAAGTTCCATTACTCCTAATATTGATATTTTAATCACAGGCAAACAACAACAAGTTTCGCACTAAAGACTATAAAAGTTGTATGATGATTAATGTTTTGCTGAGTTTGTACTAATTTTATATTTGTATGTTTTCAGACACAAATAGGGTAATTACCATTTTAATCTTTTTATTTCTCCTTTATTATAAGCATGCTATTATAAAAAACAAATATCTAACCATTAAATATGAAGTTTTTTCAGGAATTTAATTCAAAAAGCCTTTGAACACTTTTAGAAGAGTAGATATATTACACGTTTATTAAAATATTTAGGTCTGGTGGTACGCCAAAATTTCTCAAAAAGTCAAGTGGTACGCAGGTGCAAAAAGGTTGGGAACCCCTTTGCTAGATCATCGATACCGAGGTGAAAAGCTCAGCGAGGACGAAGAGGAACGGGCCATGCTCATGGCTGAAGCGTATTACCCAAATGAATTTCATTGGAATCGTACAGTAACTTTCGTCTGCGCATGCGCGAACATGAAATGTTGACCATTTCCTTGTAACGCTTCCAACTAAGCGAAAAATCGTCGTAGAGAGCTGACATTTTGAGGGTACATGCGGGTCTGATATAGTCCCACTTCAGATTCATGGAAATCGACCCGTCTGCGCATGCGCAAACGTGAAATACTTGAAACGCCCGTAACAACCTTAAATATCGTTGAAAACACCATTCAAGGCCTTCCTTTTCAGTGAACACACCGCTAGTGTGCCCCCAAACACATAGTGAAGGCACTTGGGAATAAAATTTCTGAAGAAACCACGTCACTGGCCCAACAACTTTTCACCGCCACCACGTCGTCAGCAGGCATCGAACGGCTGTTCTCCACATTCGGAGTGGTTCATTCAAAACTGTGGAATAGACAGGCAAAGCTGGGAAGCTTGTGGCCGTGCTGAAACACCTGAATTCTAGAGCATAATTTGTGTACCTATGCGTGTTTTTTGCTTTACTTTAAGTTGTAAATTATGATAGGGGTTTCTCAAAATTAATTTTCATTTTCAACAAATTATGTCGTAGGTAGGTCTGAGTTTATTACTACATTAACTTGTAATAAAAATATTCAGCCATGGTTTAGAAAGAAAAAATTTGGATGGTTTCTTTCTCAGCCCTGTTACCTAAAGCACTATGTTTTGTGCCAATCTTTCGTATACACACAAGCTGACATAGTACTTGACTGCTTGATGAGCGATCTTTAAAAACTTGTTTAAAACAGTTTTAAACAGCCTAAGAAAAGCTTTTTCTCACAGAAGAAAAAAACGTGTCAAACTGTTTAAACAAAAAAAACTGTTTTTTTTTGTTGTATTTAAATGAAAAAAACTGGGTTTTTTCCAACCCTGCTTGAAACGCCCACAACAACCCTAAATATCGTTGAAATGAGTTCAAACTTGGAGGGTCGATCAGGAATAGTACTTTGATAGTTCCAAATGAATTTCATTGGAATCGTACAGTAACTTTCGTCTGCGCATGCGCGAACATGAAATGTTGACCATTTCCTTGTAACGCTTCCAACTAAGCGAAAAATCGTCGTAGAGAGCTGACATTTTGAGGGTACATGCGGGTCTGATATAGTCCCACTTCAGATTCATGGAAATCGACCCGTCTGCGCATGCGCAAACGTGAAATACTTGAAACGCCCGTAACTACCTTAAATATCGTTGAAATGAGATCAAATTTGGAGGGTCGATCAGGAATAACACTTTGATAATTGCATATGACTTTCATTCGTCTGCGAACATGAAATGTCGACCGTTTCCTTGTAACGCTTCTAACTACGCGAAAAGTAGTCGTAGAGAGCTGAAATTTTGAGGGTACACGCGGGTTGGATGCAGATGGTCCCGTATCAAAATGACCTACCAAACTATTCTATACGTTCATGTGATTAAAGTGAGGACGCTAATACTACCTAATCGATTAGGCAGAATTTTTTCTTTTTTTACATAATCGATGTTTTTGGCGAGTTTGGGTATTTAAGACTGAAATTTTTGATCATTTGATGTTATTTACTTAGGAATCGAGAGTGAATAAACATTCAGTAGCCTCAACTCCACCCTTGCATACGTAAAATACTCCGATAAAGCGCTGCATCTACTTAGATCTACAACTAAACAGCCGTAATTACGAGTAGATACGACGTTCTTGCTTAGCATACATAAGTAGTTGCGTATATAACTTGAATCACTTGCGGCGGAGTAGTGGAAATCCATAGCAAAAAACTACAGGTTAAAAGTAGAAATAGTCTATTTCCACGTAAAATAACCATCTTCTATCGTGTACTGATGATGGTGTAACAACCGAAACCGGTCTACAGTTTGTTATTTTACGTGGAAATAGACTATTTCTATTTTTATCCTGCAGTTTTGGTTTATTATTCTGTGAATAATACACCTATGTATTAGCTCAGCAAACAATTTTTATAACACCCCCTCAAAATGTTTTCTTTTACTTTTCAAAGTGCGTAGATTCAGAAAATGCATCGTCAGTCCGCTGTCCGCCGTATCACGCATACCGGCTTCATTTTTGGTCTAAACAATTCGTTCTTTCGCACACATGCTCCATTCGGTCCCTAGTTGTGTCCCGAAACTTTTCAGCCCGATCGGAATATACCCAGGGGTGTTATGAGTGAAAATGTGTATAAAAATAGGTACTTTTTGTGTTTTAGTAACATGTTAGTAAAATGAGCTTTTGAGGTATCGTCTTCCATGTTTTTGTGGACGAGAAGACCGAATAGGAAGTCGATTTTGACCAAGGAGTGGAAAATTGAGTTTTTATTACCAGATGTTCAGCCCCCAAAATTCATTTGATGAGTCAAAAAACCTGGGAATTTGTTTGAAATCACCATCAATTTGTAGAATAGCACTAGGAAAAGTTTCAACACGTGGATCAAGACGATTAAATGGCACTACCAATGATCAAAGATAATTTGAAAAAAAAGGAGCGTACCTAATTCAAGTTTTAGGGGCCTAGAATTGGTGGAAACCATCAACAATAGCTAATTATTTCAATAATTGCACATGAAAGAAACAATAAATGAACAGCCAAAATTTCTGTAGGTAAGTCCAATAGAATAATAAACCCATGTGAAAAGGACTTTGCAGCGTTTTCAAGTAGTTGCGATTGATGGGAGTCCTAAATGTGAACCTGTGCAATGCCATCTTTCTATCAACTAAAAATTCATGTTCAGGTCACCTACAACGATTAATGATCTCTTCAAGAAACGGGCACACACTTGATAACCCCTAAGCGAACTAAATAACTCGCGAAGAAATCGTGGAAACCCATTTCAAAGAAAAACGGAGTTATTGAAAAATAGTATATTTTCACTAATACACGAAAAAACGCGAAAAATACACTATTACCGTGAATTTTTCGCGTTTTCTTTGAACCCCCAGGACCTGAAGATGGTGATAACAATATACCGAAACGTTGGCGTAAAGACTCTTGCTATCCACCCCCCGACCGAATATCGGGATCACAGTGCAAGTTTATGTGTTATAGTTATGTAGTATATTATTAGGATAAGGTTTACACTTTGGAAGCCCAACTGTAAAGAACCAGAAAAAAAATGTGTCGTAGGGCTGCATTGATATTTAGATTCGGTAGGTGGAAGGATGCCGAGCCGTTTCACGTGTGATGTGGACGGGACATTACCGGGGAAGCAGAGCGTAAAGAAGTCGGCGCAGTCACTCGCTCGCGCACATTTTTGACACGCTTTCTTTACCGTGTTAAGATAGGCGTGTGGGGTCTGCGTCACGTCGGAGAGCACGAGTGAGTCGCTATGAGTTGATCAGTGGGTGTTTTTTGTTGTTGTTGTGATATACCGGTAGCAGTGACGCAATAACAGTCTTGAATGGAACGAAAGGGACAATTTCAATGTTACCCGCTTTTAGGTTGACAAGAGCGGAAAAAAGAACTTGGATCCCGAGATGGGGAGGTCCACCGCCTCCTGCCTCAACTCTCACCGCTTTTGTGCAATACAACAACCTACCTACAGAAATAACCCCGGTAACATGTGTGTTACTTTACTTGTGATATCTGCCAGATTCGTGTTCAATAATCAACTGAATGTTTATCCACAAATAATTCAATTAAAATCAAATTACTAATCATATTACGACATGGTGAACCTATAATTTATCACTCATGACCAGAGCCCTTCAAATGCCATATTGCCATGGCGCCATACAAAAATGCCATATTCTGCAGATTTTTTTGTAAAATGCCATATTCGGCCGATTTTTGGGAAAATGCCATGTTTGTGCCATGTTTTGCCTTTTTTTCGCCAAAATCCTTCAAAAAAATTTAAAAAAAAAATTTTGAAGTGCAAATTTCCGAATGACGAGGTTTCTCGAACCCTGAGGCCATTAGTGTAGAGGGATTACTAATGTCTCAAACCCTTTCGGAATGGGGTGCTTCCATGGGTCGCCACTCTGTCTGGTGAGGAAGCCACTCTGAAGGAAGGCTGGGAACCTGCTGATTTCCTCTGTATGAAATACGCCCCGGCAACATCAGCTGATGTGGAGAGGACTTTCTCAAAAATGAAATACCTTCTAAGTGATCGACGGCTGGGATTTTCGATGGAAAGCTTGCAGCACACCTGATGTTGTTATTTAATAATAATAATAATAATAATAGCCTGGCGAGGGAGTTTTTGGTGGAGGCTATTATTCCCGACCACTGAGCCCTCCACATGCACTTGCGGCTGGGAATAGGCCCTTGGGCCCCCCCACTCGCGTCACCCCGTGGCACTTTTTACCCCCCACGGGTGATGACCACCCAAATAATAATAATAATAACAATAAATTATTTGTATAAAGCTTTGTATATAAAATATATTATTTAGCATAAGTAACTTGTATGCTGTGATATTATCGTCTCAGAATAGCTGGTGTGGTCGGAGAGGGTTGAAAAATAAGTGCCATATTGAGAGAAATAAGTGCCATATTTGGGCCAAAATAAGTGCCATATTGCCATATTTTTAGGGCCCTATTTCACAAAAATAAGTGCCATATTGTGAAGGGCTCTGCTCATGACATAACAGACCCGTCCAAGGACTTTTTGACGTTCAACTTCTATAACATGTTTGTACAAACTAAGTACCTACCTATTGTTTTGTTTTTTCGTGGTTCATTTTTTTCTGGTTTAGATCTGCTTATTGAGTCTACTTATTTATGCAGCGTTTGCGAAATGTAGTTACGATTGGTGATATCTTGAGTGATGCAAGCAAACTGACGCACGGTGTTCCCCAGGGAACTGTTCTAAGCCCCCTACTCTTCTTGATTTACGTTAATAGTATTTTCAAGACGGGTGTGATTTATCGGCCCGGCAAAATAGAGGTTACTCCCTACATAAAAGGCGGGCATAACAGCTTTTAATTCAAACACACGTCCAAAAAATACTTCGCACATCAAAAAAGGGAATCGCACGGCTAATTTGGGAGTCGCACGGCTAATTTGGGAGACGCCCGTCTAATAAGGTGATTCAACGTTCAAATTTGTTATTGCCCTTCCAGAAATTGATTATAACGGCAGAAGAAGGATTCTCACAGTAGAAATGTGAGAACAACTTGAAATAGCTGTGCAAAACCCCTTTTTTGCTGTGCAAACCCCTTTTTTGCTGTGCCAACCCCTTTTCTGATGTGTGATTGAATAATACGCTGGTATTGATCACCTATTTAGCCGTGATTGGAGTCAATATTGACGTTTACTTTATGCTGGGAGTTTTACTTTTTCTGAAGTGAAGATAATCTTTTTAGATGGAGATTCGCAGAAGGGAAAATACCTTTTTTTGCCGTGCAGTTAAATATATCCCTTTCAAGACTGGTATTGATGGGGAGGTGATATCGTTTGCAGATGATACTGCAATGGTGGTAACGGGGGACTCCTGGGACGAGGTTCATGTTAAGACTGAGTTGAACCTCAGAGTTATGAATGAATGGTTCCGTGAGATTAGACTGAAGTTGAACTTCGACAAGACCAAATTTGTCTGCTTCTCTCTTAAGTCCTCCTCTGTCCTTTCGATGGGGCAAATAGTGTGTCTCCAATATGGCAATTGCTCTAACTGCACCTGCCCCTCGATTTTACAGGTTCCGTCTGTTAAATATTTTGGAGTGAACGTGGACCAAACTCTGACATGGGAAGAGCACATTAAAATGATAAATTCAAAGTTAAGGAAACTGATACCTATTTGCTTTGAAGTACGCAATTTCATGAACTTGAAATTAAAAAGGTTATTTTACAACGCAATGGTTCATTCCCTGTTGGTGTACGGTGTGGTTGCTTGGGGTTCTAAGTTCGAATCTTAGTTGAAAAAATATTTTCTTTCACTTCTTTGAAGAAGTTTGCTAATTTAAGTTTCTGGATTGTGATTACTGTAATGCCACTGTTCTTTTGGTTTAATTGTTTTTTCTCGCTCCTTGTTATTTAAAAATACGGACTGTTGTGGATCTGTACTTACAAGTACCTTCTTGAATAATGTTCTCTTCCTTTTCCTTATAATTGATTGCTATTTTTGTTTTCTCTTCGGTTTAAATGGATTTATAATAGGTAATACTTGAAAATTAGCTAATAACAATTAATAGTTAATAATAATTAACCTTAAAGGGGGTCGTAGCATTTGCGTCTTGTAAACATGTATTCTGGTTATGAACAAATAAAAATGTATTAAAAAGAAAAAAAATCAAGAACAAATACTGGTCGAACTACTGCGAATTTTAGTGAAAGAAGAAGTATTTATTGTCATTTAAGAAAAGAAAATTATAAGACAAATTAGATAAACACTCCAAAATATAGCAATGCCTTCCAGTTGAAAAGTTGGCTCTGCCAATTAATCTACTCTGAGCCAAGGTGTCTGTATCACATCGACTTCAAATAAACAAAAATGAAAATTAAATTTACAGCTAACATTTATGAACGTAAAAGGACAGAAGAAGTATCTGGAAAACAACCACTAAGTAAACTAGGTAAGGTTAATTATGTGGGTCAGAGGATCAATAATACACAGGGTGTCCCAGTTCCTTCTGGAGAAACTCGGAATCGATTCTATTCTTCATTTAGAACAAAAAATGCACAGTAGACATTTTCCGAAAAGTTCTTCGTTTCAAAGATATCCGACAATTTGTGTTTTTCCAACTTTTCATTACCTTAACACATAAAAACGCTAATACATTCGAAAATGTTGAGACTACAACAAATCCAATTACACCGTTTGAAATAACGTTAAATTTCCTGTAAGATTCTTCTGTTTTCAATGGTCAGAGTTACTTGAAATTTTGACCAGTATCAGTTGGAACATTTGAAAATTTCAAAATTTAAAATTGTGAAAAATATTGTACGTTCTACTGAGGTGACAAAAAAATACCTACAACTTGTCAAATTTCACAAAAACCTCTTCATCTAATACGCTTTACATTGATATACTTAGATTTAACAATAACGTTGTAGCAGAGTTAAAAAAATGATAATTGAACGTTTGAAAACACGAGCAGAGGGGGGGGGAATTAATTAGAGCTCGTAAAATAAAACGCTGCAAAGTCCTTGTCACATGGGTTTATTATTCTATTGGACATACCCACAGAAATGTTGGCTGTTCATTTATTGTTTCTTTCATATAAAATAACTGAGATAGCTATTTCTGGTGGTTTCCACCAATTTTGGCCCCCAAAACACGAATTAGGTACGCTCCTTTTTTTTTCAAATTATCTTTGATCAATGATAGTACCATTTAATCGTCTTGATCCACCTGTTGATACTTTTTCTAGTGTTATAAAACAAATTGATGGTGATTTCAGACGGTTTCCCAGGTTTTTGACTCATAAAAAATCAATTTTGGGAGCTGAACATCTGGTAGAACCTCAATTTTCCACTCTTCGGTCAAAATCGACTTCATATTCGGTCTTCTCGTCCCCAAAAACATGAAAAACGATACCTTAAAAGCTCATGTTACCAACATGTCGCTAAAACGCAAAAAGTATGTACCTATTTTTATACACATTTCCACTCATAACACCCCTGGGTATATTCCGATCGGGCTGAAAAGTTTCGGGACACAACTAGGGCCCAAATGGAGCATGTGTGCGAAAGAACGAATTTTTTTAGACCGAAAATGAAGCCTGTACACGCGATACGGCGGACGGACATTGCATTTTGGTTTATTATTCTGTGAATAATACACCTATGTAATCGCTCAGCAAAAAATTTTTATAACACCCCCTCAAAATTTTTTTCTTTTCCGTTTCAAGGTGCGTAGATTCCAAAAATGCAATGTCCGTCCGCCGTACGCCGTCCGCCGTATCACGTGTACAGGCTTCATTTTCGGTCTAAAAAAATCGTTCTTTCGCACACATGCTCCATTTGGGCCCTAGTTGTGTCCCGAAACTTTTCAGCCCGATCGGAATATATCCAGGGGTGCTATGAGTGAAAATGTGTATAAAAATAGGTACTTTTTGCGTTTTAGCAACATGTTGGTAACATGAGCTTTTAAGGTATCGTTTTTCATGTTTTTGGGGACGAGAAGACCGAATATGAAGTCGATTTTGACCAAAGAATAGAAAATTGAGGTTCTACCAGATGTTCAGCTCCCGAAATTGATTTTTCATGAGTCAAAAACCTGGGAAATCGTTTGAAATCACCATCAATTTGTATAATAACACTGGAAAAAGTGTCAACAGGTGGATCAAGACGATTAAATGGTACTATCAATGATCAGAGATAATTTATTTTAAAAAAAAAGGAGCGTAGTTTATTCGAGTTTTGGGGGCCAAAATTGGTGGAAACCACCAGAGATAGCTATTTCAATTATTTTATATGAAAGAAACAATAAATAAACAGCCAACATCTCTGTAGGTAAGTCCAATGGAATAATAAACCCATGTGACAAGGACTTTGCAGCGTTTTGGAATCTACGCACCTTGAAACGGAAAAGAAAAAATTTTGAGGGGGTGTTATAAACATTTTTTGCTGAGCGAATACATAGGTGTATTATTCATAGAATAATAAACCAAAATTGGTGATGGAGGGGCGGAGACCATCGCTGATGGCCGTCCATCCGTAGACGTTCCTTCAAAAATGACCTTCCTTGGCCGGCATTTTGACCATCCGTAGCGACCCGTGACCATCAGTTAAGGTCAGGGTTTAACGGGACGTCGGCTTTCACAGAGGCGCCTGTGGTGTCCGCGAGGCGACGACGTTCCATCGCGTTCCGTGCGCGCTGGTGAACACGACGGATTGTACTCCGTGGTGGGTTCCGTAACGAACAACCATCCGTCAGTATCACGGAGCCACTCATCTGGCGGAGGGTCGTCGTTCCGTAAACCAAAGGTCGTGACGAAGAACGGTTATGTGGGGCATCCGTTGTTTGTCCATCGTCCGTAGTGTGTCCGTAGGATCTTGTTGTCATTACGGAGGGGTATAAAGGTGGTTTCCGTCGTTGGAACGTCCTCCGTAGTCCGTCCTTGGTGAATCGTTGTCATTGAGGAGGGGAGTAATTGTGGTGTCCGTCCTCGAATGTCGTCCAGTGTGTGTCCGTGGTTGACGGGTGTTATTAAGGAGGGGGCGTAAAAATGTGGCTTCCGTCGTGGGAACACCGTTCGTAGTGTGCCCATAAGAGCCACTTGTCGTCATGGACGGGCGTGAAGGTGTCTCCCGTCAAAGGCGGTGGTTGTCAAAAGCGCGAGGTGGTCCAAAAACACCTAAAGCGGGAATTCGAGAAGAAAGATTAGGTTCATAAGCACCACTGCTTCCTATGTCAACAGCGCGAGCTGGAGCCGTT
This sequence comes from Leptopterna dolabrata, assembly GCA_954871275.1. Lineage (NCBI taxonomy): Eukaryota > Metazoa > Arthropoda > Insecta > Hemiptera > Miridae > Leptopterna > Leptopterna dolabrata. Next base: position 5,772,997 of record OX940975.1, on the reverse strand, counting down.
ACTTTTACTTACGTAGCTACTGTTACTGTTTCTTTTACCAAATGCCTACCTACAACCTTCTACTGTGAAATGAAATGAAATGAAATTTGGTTTATTCCTCGGAATATACCCAGGGGTGTTATGAGCGAAAATGTGTATAAAAATAGGTACTTTTTGCGTTTTAACAACATGTTGGTAACATGAGCTTTTGAGGTATCTTTTTCCATGTTTTTGAGGACGAGAAGACCGAATATGAAGTCGATTTTGACCAAAGACGCGGAAATTGAGGTTTTACCAAAGGTTCAGCTCCCAAAATTGGTTTTTTATGAGTCAAAAACCTGGAAAACTGTCTGAAATCACCATCAATGTGTACAATAACATTGGAAAAAGTGTAAACAGGTGAATCAAGACCATTAAATGCCACTACCAATGATCAAAGATAATTTGAAAAAAAAAAAAAAAAAAAAGGAGCGTACCTAATTTGTGTTTTGGGGGCCAAAATTGGTGGAAACCACCAGAAATAGCTATCTCAATTATTTTATATGAAAGAAACAATACATTTAACAGCCAACAAAAATCTCTAGAACTCCAATAGAATAATAAACCCATGTGACAAGGACTTTGCAGCGTTTTTGTATAATTAATCTCTAAATTTAAATATATACAGTCCGCATTGCTTCAATATACCTTTGCACTATTAATTTCAAGTTATCGGATTAGTGTACAATTTATTACAATTTTGATTTATTTAGTTTTAACAGACACATAATTTATTTATAATAGTTAATTCAATATATACATAATAGTAGCTTTAGTTTTAATGTATGTACATTTCTTTCTGATAAATATATTACTCTTTAGTCTGTAACATATATGCTCGAAAATAGGTGCTCACATTCTCGATATCCCCTCCTGATCAGAAAACTAAATACCTCTTTTAGCGAATTTTCAAAGAAAATGAAGCTATTGCAATGGCTTCGAAATTTAAATAATATAAATTTTTGGAAATTTTCTTCATAGAAATCCGTTTCAGACCATTCTAAAACGATTCCTGAAATTTAACACTTTTAGCGAATTTTCAAAGAAAATGAAGCTATTGCAATGGCTTCGAAATTTAAATAATATAAATTTTTGGAAATTTTCTTCATAGAAATCCGTTTCAGACCATTCTAAAACGATTCCTGAAATTTAACACTTTTTTATATGTATATATATATATATATTTATTTATATATGTGTCACTCCAGACGATAACTCTCGATAGAATTGAGATAAACAGCTCAAATTTGCACAAAAAATCTATCTTGGCAATCGAAAGGCTAAGTTCGAAGATGGGCGAAATTGGCCTACTCTAAGGAGGGTTTTGGCGCATTTAAAGTGCGCAAAAATTACCCAAAAATCCCCAAAATGTTATTTTCCAACAAGTGACCCCTCATTTTAAAGGTTTTTGCACGCTGAACACGATGGTGGAATCGGATTTTAGATATCTTGATCCGTTCTCAAATTAGAGCATTTAAAGTGCGCAAAAATTACCTAAAAATCCCCAAAATGTTATTTTCTAACAAGTGACCCCTCATTTTAAAGGTTTTTGCACGCTGAACACGATGGTGGAATCGGATTTTAGATATCTTGATCCGTTCTCAAATTAGAGCATTTAAAGTGCGCAAAAATTACCCAAAAATCCCCAAAATGTTATTTTCCAACAAGTGACCCCTCATTTTAAAGGTTTTTGCACGCTGAACACGATGGTGGAATCGGATTTTAGATATCTTGATCCGTTCTCAAATTAGAGCATTTAAAGTGCGCAAAAATTACCCAATAATCCCCAAAATGTTATTTTCTAACAAGTGACCCCTCATTTTAAAGGTTTTTGCACGCTGAACACGATGGTGGAATCGGATTTTAGATATCTTGATCCGTTCTCAAATTAGAGCATTTAAAGTGCGCAAAAATTACCCAAAAATCCCCAAAATGTTATTTTCCAACAAGTGACCCCTCATTTTAAAGGTTTTTGCACGCTGAACACGATAGTGGAATCGGATTTTAGATATCTTGATCCGTTCTCAAATTAGAGCATTTAAAGTGCGCAAAAATTACCCAAAAATCCCCAAAATGTTATTTTCTAACAAGTGACCCCTCATTTTAAAGGTTTTTGCACGCTGAACACGATAGTGAAATCGGATTTTAGATATCTAAATCCGTTCTTAAATTAGAGCATTTAAAGTGCGCAAAAATTACCCAAAACTAGGATAATCTTTAAACTCTTACCCCCACCCCCTTAGAGTGGTCAGATTGAAAAATGTGAGAAGTATTAATTGAAGACGTGAGTTCGAAGCAAAAAAGGGGGAGGCAAACGATTAGTACAACTCCTTGAATTTACCCACAGCGATCAAATAAATAAGCACTTAGTACAATTACGTAATAAACAAACGGTAGAATCAGGATGGACAAAACGTACAAATTAAAATAAATACGAAGAGAATATACATAGAAAACCAAATTTTAGACCGAAGTTTTCCTTTATTCAAAACCATAGCCATTAATTCGAATATTTCTTTGAAAATTCGCTCATTAAGTCATGCTGCATGACTGATTTTTTTATATGTATATATATATATATATATATGTGTCACTCCAGACGATAACTCTCGATAGAATTGAGATAAACAGCTCAAATTTGCACAAAAAATCTATCTTGGCAATCGAAAGGCTAAGTTCGAAGATGGGCGAAATTGGCCTACTCTAAGGAGGGTTTTGGCGCATTTAAAGTGCGCAAAAATTACCCAAAAATCCCCAAAATGTTATTTTCCAACAAGTGACCCCTCATTTTAAAGGTTTTTGCACGCTGAACACGATGGTGGAATCGGATTTTAGATATCTTGATCCGTTCTCAAATTAGAGCATTTAAAGTGCGCAAAAATTACCCAAAAATCCCCAAAATGTTATTTTCTAACAAGTGACCCCTCATTTTAAAGGTTTTTGCACGCTGAACACGATGGTGAAATCGGATTTTAGATATCTAAATCCGTTCTTAAATTAGAGCATTTAAAGTGCGCAAAACCTACCCAAAACCCAAAACGGTAGAATCAGGATGGACAAAACGTACAAATTAAAATAAATACGAAGAGAATATACATAGAAAACCAAATTTTAGACCGAAGTTTTCCTTTATTCAAAACCATAGCCATTAATTCGAATATTTCTTTGAAAATTCGCTCATTAAGTCATGCTGCATGACTGGTTTTTTTATAGCTGGCTCGACTATGGGTAGCCGGCGCAGCAAGGGTCTGAGGCAGTTGTCTCAGCAAAATAGGTAAACTAAAGTACTGTACCTACCTGAATCAAGGAAACAGGAATAAAAAAATCAGAATTTGAAAAAAATGATATATTAACAACTTTTTTGTCATGTTTTTACCCTATCAAATATAAAGTTGTTATTAAATTGAAAGAAATTTGAAATATCAAAAGTATCAGCGCAAACGCACTGAGCGGAGGATGAATACTAAACGATAAACCCCAGGAACAATGACAGTGTGAGTTTAAGTGGGAGTTATGTAAGTACACTGAGTAGGTAAACATTTCAACGAACAGAGGCCTGGGTCTTGGTCAAAAGTCGCGACTCCTCAGTTCGGCGACGATCAGCGATAGGAGCCTAGGAAAGGCGTTCTGCTTCAAGAACTGTTACTTTATTCTATTATAGTGGCTCGCGATTTTAAATCTAAATACTAGCAGGGAACCTCACGCTTTTAAAAATGAAAAAATTAAGGGAATTAGCGCTTATGATACCTATCCGGCGGGCGAGCGCGCATTTTTGTTTATTATTCTGCGAATAATACACCTATGTATTCGCTCAGCAAAAACTATAATAACACTCCCACAAATTCTTTCTTTTACGTTTCAAGGTACGTAGATTCCTAAAATGCAGTGTCCGTCGTGTCCGTATCATCCATATATATCTACTTCATTTTCTGTCTAAAAAAATCTTTCTTTCGCACACAGGCTCCATTTGGGCCCTAGTTGTGTCCCGAAACTTTTCAGCCCGATCGGAATATACCCAGGGGTGTTATGAGTGAAAAAATAGGTACTTTTTGCGTTTTAGCAACATGTTAGTAACATGAGCTTTTGAGGTATCGTTTTCCATGTTTTTGGGGACGAGAAGACCGAATATGAAGTCGATTTTGACCACGGAGTGGAAAATTGAGGTTGTAACAAATGTTCAGCTCCCAAAATTGATTTTTTATGAGTAAAAAACCTGCGAAATCGTCTGAAATCACCATCAATTTGTAGAATAAGACTAGAAAAAGTGGATCAAGACGATTAAATGGTACTATTAATGGTCAAAGATAATATGAAAAAAAAGGTGCGTACCATAATTCAAGTTTTGGGGGCCAAAATTTGTGGAAACCACCAGAAATAGCTATTTCAATTATTTTGCATGAAATAAACAATAAATAAACAGCCAGCATTCATGCAGGTATACCCAATGGAATAATAAACCCATGTGACAAGGACTTTGCAGCGTTTTACATCGCTGTGTGCTGTTGACGCGGAACACTACACAACGCAACTGTCTCGTCTCTGCCCAGCTGAAATGTAAGCACCCACTCGCCCCATCGAAGTAGCTCGGCCGAGTACTCCACCGACTACTCGGCCGAGCTACTCGGTAGGCTACGGATCCTCGGACGAGCGACGGAGAGACGCGTACTTCCTTTACCGCTCCTTCGACCGGTTAGTGGGAGCCGTTGAGGCAGCGGACGTCTCTCAGTCATCCTCAGTAGCTCGTCCGTAAAGTGTGCTCTGTAGATGGTTACGTACCCCATACGGACGATGACGGAGAGACGTGCACTGCCTCGTCGTCTCGGTTAAGGTACATAATTGCTCGGGACGACTGCAACGACGATCGTTCAACGATTATCGTAGAACGAATATCGTTGAGCGATAATCGTTGGTGACCATTTTGCTCAGAGCGTGTTTCAGAGCGACGATTTTCGAGTACTCTCGAAACCTCTCGTTTCTCATTCGCTCCCTGACCGTTCAAGAGGAAGCTTACGTGAAGTTCGATTGAAGAATGAGTTTGAGTAAAATGAGTCTACAAAGAAGACTGATGCTTCGGTGGCTTCTCATCGAAGAAATGGAGGACGTCGAAGTGCTTAAGAATATTTTATGGAATGAAACGGGCGGGAATTCACCCAATTTTTGACCAGAGAGATACAAAAGGGAGAAATTTACGAAATTTGGTTTATAGGTCTCGATCGGGGTCTAGTTGGTCCTCGAACCTCGTCGTTGCAGTGAGTCAGTCATCTCTAATTTTCTAAGAAAAACTTTCATCAGAAGGGTATGGGTTTTTTTAAACGTTTTTCAAGTGGTCTTGAACTAAAGAATTTTTTGAGACCACCGCCCAGACGTTCGTTTGCACCGAACACTTTCGTCAACACGATCATGAATCAAACGGTATAAATCCGGCCCAGATATCATCAGTAGGGAGCACCTGATTATAATCACGGGTGGCTGTATGAAGTCGAGTTGGTTGTTCTGCGATATTATTTCAATGAAAAATGGTGGATCTATTGGATTTTGTTGTACGTACTTCTGAAATTTGAACCAATGGTGAAGTATTGTTGATGGGGAAATTATTGCACAATGGTAAATTATACACAACGATAAATTATTACACAACGGTTCATTATACTATCTACGTAGAAGGGGAAAGGTTAATTATTACACAACGATTTATTATTTGCCATTATTCTTCATGAATAACTACAGATAAAAAATGATTGAATTATTGAATCCCATGCCCGATTGATGGCTCTTTTGGATTTTGTTGATAAGCACTTCTGCAACTTGAACAAACGTTGAAGTATTATTGGGTAAATTATTATACAACAGTTTATTATAATATCTAAGCCTAATATCTAAGTAGCCATAATAATATCTAAGGCCAAGTAGCCAGTAATAATATCTAAGGAGCCATTTTTCACAAAAACAACCGGTCCGGCCAAATAATCGTTCACGACTGACGATTATATCCACCCCACACTCGTACGACTGTTCCCGCTGTACGATCGTCGTTAAAAATCCAAGCGGCAGTCGTGCGGAGCAAAACAGCTCCATAAGGAAAACAAAGAGATAGTACGCAACGATAATCGTTGGACGATAATCGTTGCAGTCGTCCCGAGCAATATGTACCTTAAACCGGTTGACGGGGGAGGTGAAGGTAGTAGGTACGCGTCTCTCCGTTGCTCGTTCATAAAGGGCCCGTGTGTTTCTATGGGGGCATCCTCAACGGAAAGGCAATGGAGGGTTGCGTTTCCTCAGCCTGTCCGTTAACCATCCGCCGTGATTCCCTACAATCGCGGATCATTGAAGGAAGTGCACGGAAGCATTAAGGACAGTGATGGGTGGGCTAGAGAAAACCTAGGGAGAGTCCAGGGATATTCACGGGAAAATCATGGATGGGCTACGGGGAGGCGATCGAGTGTTACGGGTCAGTCAAGGGTGGGGCTATGACGACCCGTACAAACACCCACGGGCGTGCGATGGAACGTTGAAGGATTAACCAACGGAAATCACTACACCTATACGGGGATTTTCGGGGTACTCCCGTGAAAATGATCATCAGTTGATTTTGCCGAAATACTACACCACGGAAACCACGGGTGTTTCCGTTGACGATCCTTCAACAAGCGGGTTACGGATAAATTTATAGAGTGCATCCGTAACCGCATAATATTTACGGATGCACAACTTCTGAGGGACTATCATTTAATGCCAATCTACGGGGGACGCTACCGTTGTTTTTTTTAAAGGAAAACGCTCCTTTTGGTTTATTATTCTATGAATAATACACCTATGTATTCGCTCAGCAAAAAATTTTTATAACACCCCCTCAAACTTTTTTCTTTTCCGTTTCAAGGTGCGCAGATTCAAAAAATGCAATGTCCGTCCGCCGTCCGCCGTCCACCGTATCACGTGTACCGGCTTCATTTTCGCTCTAAAAAATTCGTTCTTTCGCACACATGCTCCATTTGGGCCCTAGTTGTGTCCCGAAACTTTGCAGCCCGATCAGAATATACCCAGGGGTCTTATGGGTGAAAATGTGTACAAAAATAGGTACTTTTGGTGTTTTAGTAACATGTTAGTAAAATGAGCTTTTGAGGTATCGTTTTCCATGTTTTTGGGGACGAGAAGACCGAAAATGAAGTCGATTTTGACCAAGGAGTGGAAAATTGAGATTGTACCAGATGTTCAGCTCCCAAAATTGATTTTGGTTTATTATTTTCAATAATGAACCATTGGAATCGAGCATGAAAAAAAAAATTCTTACCCCCCCTCAAAATTTGATGGTTTACGTTTCAAGGTATGTAGAATCCAAAACTGCAATAAAAATATTTCTGTCTGTCCGCCGTACGCCGTACGCCGTACGGGCCACTTTTCTTAGTTACCATGAAAAAAAATTGATGAAATTCGGGTTATAGGTTCCGTTCGGCGTCTAGTTGGTCCTCGAAGCTCGACGTTACTGTGAGTCATCTCTAAGGGGTTCAAAATAGGGGTTGAAATTTTCAAAACGCCTATACCATTTTTTTACGTAAATATTTTTACGGTTTTAAATAGTTCTTGAACTTGCGAGTTTTTTAAGACCATCCGGAGCATCGTACGTCCAGCCGTTCGTTCACAGTAAGGCCCCGAAGTTTGCACCGACAGGCATTTTCGACTCCAGTGTGAATGAAATTGTATACAATTCAAACCAAATCTCGTAACCAGAGACGCGCCCACAATAGGAATTTGTGAATACGGCCAATCATTGGTAGGGATCACCTGATTATATTGGCGGAGTATGAAGTCGAGTTGGTTGTTCTGTGATATTATTTAATTTGAAAAATGATGGCTCTTTTGGAGTTTGTTGGTAGGTAGTGAAACTTGAACAAACGTTGAAGTATTATTGATGGGTAAATTATTACTACGGTAAATCATTACTCAACGGTAAATTATTACACAACGGTTCATTATACCATCTACGTAGAAGGGGCTGGAGTTTGTTGGTAGGTACTTTTGCAACTTTTTTCACTCCTCATCAACAATTTCTTTTCAGAACTTCATTATGTGTGTTTCTTTTTGTTAGGTACTGTTTGTCATCGGCAGAATTATTTTAGCAACATTTAACTCGTGATTTAGGTAGGTACCTAGTAACGAGTACGGGGTTAGGTACTAACCTACGGAGGGTCTGCGATCTACATAATTATGCATAGAATAGTACATATTATATTATATAGACGGGTTATCTATACATAGAGCTGTGATCTGTAACAGAAGGGTATTCTGTACAAAATAATAAACCGTTGTGCAGGGATTTGCAGCCTTTTTATGAGTCAAAAACCTGGGAAATCGTCTGAAATCACCATCAATTTGTAGAATAACACTAGGAAAAGTATCAACACGTGGATCAAGACGATTAAATGGCACCACCAATGATCAAAGATAATTTGAAGAAAAAAAAAGAAAAAAAAGGGAGCGTACCTAATACGTGTTTTGGGGGCCAAAATTGGTGGAAGCCACCAGAAACAGCTATTTCACTTATTTTACATGAAAGGAACAATAAATGAACAGCCAACATTTCTGTAGGTACGTCCAATAGAATAATAAACCCATGTGACAAGGACTTTGCAGCGTTTTTGGAATCTACGCACCTTGAAACGGAAAAGAAAACATTTTGAGGGGTTGTTATAAAAATGTTTTGCTGAGCGAATACATAGGTGTATTATTCACAGAATAATAAACCAAAATCGCCGTAAAATGAAGGAAGTTCGATAAAAGGTTCAGGCAAAATTGCACTCGATAACTATTATATTGCCACAACTATATTATATTGTCAGTTTCGAGGTTCACAAGTGACGCCTATGGAAATATCACTGACAACGCCCAAAGATAACAAATATGTTGAGAATGATCAATATAATAGCAATAACAATAATTCAAATGCAATAAAAATACCAATAGAATAATAATAACAAGAATACAAGTACAAAAAAATAACTTGCTATTGGAATAACAATAACAAGAATGTAAAATAACGAGAGTGCCAAGGATTTTTCATTTGAGCTGACGAACTGCACGATTTCAATGAATTTTATCCAACCCATTTATATTATATTGGTCCAACCCGTGCCTATCCAAAAAATCTGCCACCATTTTTCGGGTACTTATGGGCGTTATAAGGAATTGGCTACATAATTATATTTTCATGTGTTCAACTGAATACCACCGTTATAATTTGGTGAAACTCATATGGAACCATCAGAGTTTCATTCTAGATCCAACCTCCAAATTTGAATTCTTTGCTACGATTATAAGGTAGTTGTGAGCTGTACAAGGAAAGCACGTTCGCGCATCCGCTAACAAAGCAGTATTTTTTTAATGATTTTGAGTTGGGACTATTTTGTGTTTTAGTAACATGTTAGTTAACAAGAGCTTTTGAGTTATCTTTTTCCATGTTTTTGGGGACGAGAAGACCGAATATGAAGTCGATTTTGACCAAAGAGGGGGAAATTGAGATTCTACCAAAGATTCAGCTGTCAAAATTGATTTTGGTTTATTATTCTGTGAATAATACACCTATGTATTCGGTCAGCAAAAAATTTTTATAACACCCCCTCAAAATTTTTTCTTTTCCGTTTCAAGGTGCATAGATTCCAAATCCTTGTCGCATGGGTTTATTATTCTATTGGACTTACCTACAGAAATGTTGGCTGTTCATTTGTTGTTTCTTTCGTGCGTAGTAATCGAAATAGCTGTTTCTGATGGTTTCCATTAATTGTGGTCCTTAAAACACAAATTAGGTACGCTCTTTTTTTCTTCTTTTTTTTAAAACTATCTTTGATCATTGATAGTGCCATTTAATCGTCTTGATCCACGTGATGACACTTTTTCCAGTGTTATTTTACAAACTGATGGTGATTTCAGACGATTTCCCTGGTTTTTCACTCATAAAAAATCAATTTTGGGAGCTGAATATTTGGTAGAACTCAATTTTCCACTCTTTTACCAAAATCGACTTCATATTCGGTTTTCTCGTCCCCAAAAACATGGAAAACTATAGCTCAGAAGCTCATGTTACCAACATGTTGCTAAAACGCAAAAAGTGCCTATTTTTACACACATTTTCACTCATAACACCCCTGGGTATATTCCGATCGGGCTGAAAAGTTTCGGGGCACAACTAGGGCCCAAATGTAGCATGTGTGCGAAGGAACGAATTTTTTAGACCGAAAATGAAGCCTGTAGACGTGATACGGCGGACGGCGTACGGCGGACGGACATTGCATTTTTGGAATCTACGCACCTTGAAACGGAAAAGAAATAACTTTGAGGGGGTGTTATAAAATTTTTTTGCATAGCGAATGCATAGGTGTATTATTCACAGCATAATAAACCAAAAACTCCATCCTTTATATTCCAGCATTATTTTCATTCAACCGGTAAAGGAAGCGTTGGTTTTATTTTACGAGGCCTAATTAATCCCCCCCCCCCCAAATTGCACATGTTTTCAAACGTTCACCTATAATTTTTTAGCTTTACTACAAAGTTATTTTTAAATCAAAGTATATCAATGTATTAGATGAAGAAGTTTTTGTGAAATTTGACAAGCTTTTTTTTTTTAAACTTTATTGTACATTGTACATTACAGTTCGGCGAATCAATATTGCATAAATATACATAAGACGTGGAACATGTACTGTGGACTCCACCCAATGGTGGGCCACACAACAGGCAAGTTGTAGGTGTTTTTTTTGTAACCTCAGTACAACATACAATCTTTATCACAATTTTAAATTTTGAAATTTTCAAATGTTCCAACTGACACTGGCCAACATTTCAAGTAACTCTGACCATTGAAAACAGAAGAATCTTAAAGGAAATTTAACGTTCTTTCAAACGGTGTAATTGGATTTGTTGTAGTCTCAATATTTTTGAATTTATTAGCGTTTTTATGTGTTAAGGTAATGAAAAGTTGGAAAAACACAAACTGTCGGATATCTTTAAAACGAAGAACTTTTCGGAAAATGTCTACCGAGCATTTTTTTGTTCCAAATGAAGAGTAGAATCGATTCCCTGAGTTTCTCCAGAAGGAACTGGGACACCCTGTATACGCCTAATATTTCGATCAAGTTAGATGATTTTCGATACCAGCCAGGACTGGAGCCACCTCTGGTCGACTGAATAGCTATAAAAACGTCTTCAGTGCTGGATCTTGTAGGCTCATCTTGGCAGTAGTTGAGGGGGGAGGGCTATGCACAGGATTATAATAACTGAGAAACCTTCGTTCAGTTGATGGCCAACTGATATGAACAATTAATTGAGTCCATCAGCTACGTGATTGGGATTTGTAGTTTCGGAACCAATGGTACAAAGTTTTTCTATTTTGATGGATTCTACGCCTTTTCCTAGGGCCGTGTTAACAGTTTTCCAGAACTTGGCAGGATTCCCTGCTTTTCGATTTCCGTTTCAACCTTCGTCAGCGCATGGGAATGTGAAATCCTTGTAACGGTCGTAAATAACTCATTGCGACCTCAATAATGTAATATTAAGAAAAAGCCAGATATGCATACTGCCGTGTGAAGGAAGAACGACTCAAATAAAAAATTGTCGAAAATGGGATTTTCACGTAACCCCCCTAATTTCAACCCCTCCTTTTGGTTTATTATTCTATGAATAATACACCTGTGTATTCGCTCAGCAAAAAATTTTTATAACACCCCCTCAAAATTTTTTCTTTTCCGTTTCAAGGTGCGTAGATTCCAAAAATGCAATGTCCGTCCGCCGTCCGCCGTATCACGTGTACAGGCTTCATTTTCGGTCTAAAAAATTCGTTCTTTCGCACACATGCTCCATTTGGGCCCTAGTTGTGTCCCGAAACTTTTCAGCCCGATCGGAATATACCCAGGGGTGTTATGAGTGAAAATGTGTATAAAAATAGGTACTTTTTGCGTTTTAGCAACATGTTGGTAACATGAGCTTTTAAGGTATCGTTTTTCATGTTTTTGGGGACGAGAAGACCGAATATGAAGTCGATTTTGACCAAAGAATAGAAAATTGAGGTTCTACCAGATGTTCAGCTCCCGAAATTGATTTTTTATGAGTCAAAAACCTGGGAAATCGTTTGAAATCACCATCAATTTGTATAATAACACTGGAAAAAGTGTCAACAGGTGGATCAAGACGATTAAATGGTACTATCAATGATCAGAGATAATTTATTTAAAAAAAAAAGGAGCGTAGTTTATTCGAGTTTTGGGGGCCAAAATTGGTGGAAACCACCAGAGATAGCTTCATATAAAATAATTTCAATCATTTTATATGAAAGAAACAATAAATAAACAGCCAACATCTCTGTAGGTAGGTATGTCCAATGGAATAATAAACCCATGTGACAAGGACTTTGCAGCGTTTTTGATGGTCAAATCGAAATGCCAAAATTCGACCCAGAAGGGGTTGAAATTGTTAGGGATGGAATCTGGAAATTGCTTAATTTTGAGGGAAAACGTCTCAACTCGGTGTTTTTTTTTTTTTTTTTGAGTAAAAACATCTCAACGCCTCGACTGAAACACCCTAACTTGCGAGTTTTGTTATTTTTTATTTGTTGAGGAAAAACCGCTCAAATAGCTGAAAACGCCGTTGAGTCGTTTTTCCTCCAAACCGTTGGCTTCAGGATCGGGGTCCAAACCGTTGGACTCAAAGGGGATTTGAGTTGTTTTTACTCCAAAAACATTTCAAAAATCAACCATGAATAATCGATATTCGACACAACTGCAATAAATCGATTGAAAAAACGTGTGTTTGGAGTACTTTTTGACAGCTATCGATCAAGTTGAACATGATTGGACATTTGGAGAAAAAAGTGGGTTGCGGGAATGCCCTGTAGTGAACCTATAGCGAGTTTTCGTTGGAAAACTTCGAAGCTGATTTCTGAAAACTCAATAATTTTGAGTTGAGTCGTTCTTCCTTCACACGGCAGCATACGTTCATAATGATATCGAAAGCCAGCGGCAGATTTACCACTGGGCCGAATGGGCCGCAAGCCTCAGGGGGCCGCACGGCTGAGGGGTTTTTTTTGCTTTTTTAAATTAAGGATATAAAATTATTTAAAAATTCTGGCTTACGAAACGCATAAATATATACAACAGCTAGTACATGTTATTTTGACATATAGGGTTTTTTTCAACGAAAGAAATTTGGTTATATATGGACACCAAATGCATCTGGCGAAAGATCGTTCAGCATTTTGAAAAGAATTCCCAATTACTTGAGAAATACTTGCTCAGATTCAAGACTATCCAGCTCAGCTTTTAAATCGTTAGATTTTGATGAATTAATTGTAGAATTTTCGTCTCAGAAAGCAAGAAAAATTAATTTGTAAAATTCAAGAATATATTTTTTTTTTTTTTTAATTCGTTTATTTCCTTTATAAGTGTACATTGGAGTAGTGAATGTAAGAATAATAATTACAAGATTAAATTATAAGTTATAATAATTACAAACAATTCTAATTTTAATTTTACAGGAAATTAGTCTCCAATATGGGCTAATGCCCGTGTTAGGAGACGAGTCTTTTAACTACCTAATCTTAGAATTGTTAGACATTAAGTTGTTTATTAATAATTTGTAACCCTAGACTAATTTTATAATCCATAGAATTATGTATTCCTATCATTTAAGCAGCTTAGATAATATTTTTTTAATGTTTTATACGTATTTTTTGATTTTAACAACTCAGATTTAAGCTTATAGTTGAATGAATTAAATATTGTTGTTCCCCTATATGAATATGAGTTTTGTGCAAAAGTAGTACGTACGAGGGGCAGCACCAGAGAAAGATCAGTTTTGGATCGAGTATAAACATAATGCGCAGGGAATTCATAAGATTTTTCCTTAAGTAATTGTTTTACTCTATGTAAGTTAAGCAAATCTGCAAATGGCAAAATTTTGATATTCTTATACAAAGGCAAAGTATGAGCCAAATAATTAGCCCCACAGACTTTTCTAATCAAGGCTTTATGGGTAAGAAGAAGTGGCTCTAAAGCAGATTTGTAAGCCCCACTCCAGGCAGGCATACAGTATGTAGCAACAGATTCTGCTAAGGCTAGATATACTTGAATCATGAGCTAAATTAATTATTAATTATTATGTATTATAAAATAAGCATTCATAATAAGAATATAAAATAATTGAATTTATTATACCCAGGGGGCCGCTTACAGATATAGGCCCAGGGCCGCAACAAACCTAAATCCGGCGCTGTCAAAAGCCCCCATATTTACTGATAAATCCGTAGACCTACGGATAAATTAGAAAGGTAGGACTCCCAACAACGAGGAACTTCACTCACCACTCATCCGATGGACGCTTGAGCTACGACGAAATATCCCTTCATATTATTCAAACTCAAAGTCGGAGGGGGAAAACATTTTTACTTACGTACCAGCAAAAAGTATTTTGATCGTACTTGTACGTACGGCTGAAGTATGAATCAATGTACCTCGAAGGATGAGCGAAGAACTGCACTTGTTGGAAAGGAAACAGAAACTGAAGGCGTACACCATTAAGTGAATTACCATCTATGGAAGGAGAAAACGCCGAAGTGAGAAATTTCCCGACATCGCAATATCATATCCATAACTTTTACACACATTCTTGGAGGTCAGTATATTGATAAAAGGGAAGTAGAATTAGATACGGTCTGAGGTCACTCATTAGCAATGGCTAAAGCTCAAAGAATACTCTGATGCAATACCTTTTCCGTGGTGGATGGCATTATGTAAGGAGTTTTCGGTTTAGTCCAACCCTTGTTATCGAGATTGTTTGGGGAGACTGCACACGAGCGGCCGAGGGAAGTTTGCACAGAGTTTCTGTCAGGAGATCCGCAGGGCTGGTTTCGAGTTGCGTGAGATCGTTGAGCGTTTAGGGACTTCCAGCAGGATCACCAGCGGATTGAAATTGGACAAGTTGAGGACATTTTGAAAGGAGGACGAAATACCTGTGAGTATAAAAATACAGACGAATTTTAGGCGGCAGAAAATAGAGTCCTACGAATTTTTAAGGATTTTGGTTTTACATAACGAGCGGTGCAAAGTACAGAGGTCTTGGTTTTGTGTGAATCATAGAAATTACATGGTATGAAAACCCGGATTTTTGCATTGGTCATTCATGAGGTAAATACCTGGGTACCTAGTTTCACCCAAAACCATTTTACCCGACGAACCTACATGTGCAGTGGCCCTACCAATATTCGATCGTTCCGCAATTCATAGAGGACCATCTGGGGCCCAACTCTTTTTGGCTGAGAGGGCTGCTGACTAGTCCTCTGAAGGATTTGCCAAAAAATAAATACCTGGAGCCTCTGGGTCAGCGTTCTCTCGTTTTCTAGGTTTCCAGCCGTAAAGAAGAACGGATTTAACATTTGTGTTGAACAGAGGTTTTGGTCCCAAGAAAAATATTTCTGTTCCTCCTAACCAGGTACAGCTAGACGAAAGAGCCATTTGCCTTCCTAAATAATCCTGCTCCTCAATTTTCATCCGTTTCCCCTCCGGGATCGACGTTACTTCCAAGGAACTGGAAAGAGTCCACTACTTATTCCACGACCTCCATCCACCACCAGACTATCTCTCTATGTAACATTTACCCTCATCTCCTTTGTCTTGTTGACGTTGATCTTGAGGCCTGGCACGGATGAGAGCTCACTGAGCCTAATATCGAGCTTGAAGACAATAAATGACAAAGTCGCTGCGACAGCATACACAATCCGTATAATCTGACCAATAAAAATTTCAAATAATAAACCAAAAATATATTCAGCCACCCACTCAAATTGCGTTGGTTTACGTTTCAGTACACAGTAGGTACCTACTGACGCATGACAGTGAAGGTAGAGGCTGAGGCAGAGGTAGAGGTCTTGTTGATAACCCAGTGCAGTCAACGAGCGTGGGTCTGCAATAACAAATTCTTTGTTTGTGAGAAAGGTGAATGACACAAGTGTAGGAAGATACGGAATAAACCAAAGAGCCTACGAGGTAATCTCCAAGATCCCGTAGGCAGATAATCACTGGGACATCCTCACAAAAGGCAGCTGGAAATAATCAAGACATTTTTAGGCAACCACGCGTTTTGATCCATGTTTTTGGCTCACACAGTAAAATGCAAATGCATCCAAAAACGAAAATCGTTTGCATTAACGATCCGGAATGATCTGTCACAGCCTCGATCGGAATGGATGTTACAGATTTTTCCAACATCTTCCAAGTTCCATTTCTATCACATCAATTTCTGGAAGCTGAGACGAATCATTTCGGAATTGGAGAACTGGCCGATTGTACAGAGGTCTGAAGGAGGTCAGGGTGAATCAGCGATGACTCCTCTAAGAATTAATTCACTCGCGAAGAAATCGTGGAAACCCATTTCAAACTGAGTTACTGAAACGTTGTCTATTTTCACTGACACACGAAAAACGTGAAAAATACGCTGTTATAGTGGTTTCGGTGATCAAACCATCAAATCATTTCGGGTTGTGACTGGCATCCCAAGGGTACGCATCTTTCAAAACAGCAATCTGGAAAGAACAGCTAGTTGGGAACAGAAAATAATTTAGGTAATGAACATTACACATGAAGCAAAGGACACCCACAGAATAAAACATAATAAAATTACTTAATCGAATTTCGTTTTACACCTTAGGTGGTAAGCCATCTTGCAATGCGGAATAAACAAAAAATAAATAAACCTTTAGATTACCACTAAATAATAATAATAATAATAATAATAATAATAATAATAATAATAATAAAATTACAACATAATATATACGATCCGAGATCAGATTTCGAATATAAATAGCATTCATTTATAAGAGGGAGGAATATACAAATATAACTCTAATAAATGAAAGAGAAAATATGACTGAAGGAAGGAGAAAGAAGGAAAAGAAGAAGTTAGCTTTCAAAAATGCATCGCTAGTGTACCAATCGTGCCAACGGCGGAAGAGAACGAATCCCCAGAGGAAGTTCCAGAGCCTCGCTCCCGACACTTACAGCGAATCAATGAAAGTCTGGATGAGCCATGAAACTGGATAATGGTTTTCAATCTGGATCATTTACCCATTTTGTAAAATCCAACCAAGTAGGCTGGCAAATCAAAACCCGAGAAATGGATCAGTTCATAAAAAATGAAAATGGCCGCACGAATTTTATGAAGTTGAAAAGACTAGATCCAAAATACTATTGATGTACCCACAGGCAGAAATGTGACTGCGGTGCTTAATGAATTGTTACAATGAATATATTATTTTTTATGATAGGGATTATGAACCGATGTTGAAGAATATGTAGGATTTTTATCGTTTCGGGTAATAGAAAGAGATACGTCGAGGGTGTCACTCCATCACTCCGTCACCACATAACGCCATTTTGGCTAGTTTTCAGGAGAGCCAAAGAACCAGTTCCGAATGTTTTGCTATTCTCCTACACAACCAACTCCACTTCTTTTTTTTTTTTTGCTTTTCACGTTCCTAATACCCATCTTAACCATCTGAGGAACACATTTCCCCAAAAAGTTCGGTTTTGAAAAAAATCGTTACGTTACGCGGTGATGACTGTGACGTTATGTGGTGATGACTATTAGAAATCCTCCCATCTGGAAAAATCGGGCTATTAAAAATTATAATAATAATAAATTTTGGTTCATCACACATTCTTAATCACCTGTTATTTTGGTTACCTTGAAAAGTGAACGCCAAGAACTGGACGTAAGAAACACGCTATAACTAGATTTTAAAAAGTTGGCAAATTACAATGAACTAGTAAGAAAGGAGAATGTAAGTTATCTTTAAAACAAGTACTTAGGTACCTACATTTTCGACAATTTTCGTAATACTTTTCGGGAGAAAACTTTGCCGGTCAGTCTTAGTTACATTTCTCTCTCTAATAGTCTTAATTATTTTTCTTCCTCTTACTGATATTACAATCGAAGTTTTCCTTGGACTCCTTCTACCTGCTTCTACCTTTCCTTCTACTTGCTTCTCTCTGGCTGCGCTCAGCATGAGGCAGATTGTCATAAAACCCATGTGTGTCTTTTGGTAACATGGGTTTCAAGCTTGCTAGGTCGCTATATTTATCCAAGGGAATTGGAAGGGCTGACTTGAAAGCTGAAGGAAAACTGTAGCAGGACCAATTTGTTTTTTAGGGCGTTGGGGGCAATTCAGCGAACTCGTCAGACTCCAAATTCGGATTTTTGCAAGTCAGAACAAAACCATCCCCATTTTTGTCTAATCTATTTTTTTCTTATTTTTTCTTTTTTTTTCTTCTTTTTTTTGCAAATCCAACTCTTGAAATAGCAAAACTAGAGGGCCTACTGACCTTGTGCTCACTCAGAAATCCCCTGTTGCGTCGTGTCGCAGCTGCACCAAGAACTGCACAACAAATTCTGAGGACCTAACAAGCTGATAACCGAAATGGCCTATAGCGCAGTACAGAAAGACAGACCAATCTCTGTCGAGTGATAGTAGAGAGCTCACTGCATTCGTCGGTTATGATAAAACTCTACAAACGCTGTTGAACTTGTGAAAAATGCTTGGTACAGTTTACGGAGGGAAATTCAAATGCCAACTGAACTGTGGAGTTTTTGTTTTACTCTTAATGTTTCTGTGTGCCGGGGCAGTGGCCCAAGTGGCCTTAAGGCGCGTCCACACTATGCGGAATGAGAGTGGGCACCCTCGTGGGATCCGAAAAGGTGGCCAAGTGTGGACGCGTGCGGAAGGCGACCCGGACTCAAGCCGATCGGAACCAGACTCGAGTCGGTCCAGATCAAAGGAAGGCGATCCGCTTGGAATCAAAGATCACAATGTGGACGTGCTGATCGCCCCAGTCGGGTTTTTTTTCGCGATTTGCGGCCCAATAATGCTCAAAAAACTTTGAAAGTCAGAACATTTCATCCTGAAAAGTTCGCAAAGCCTACATCGTTCCTATACTCGTAGTTGAGAGCATCTACCTCATCAAGTAGCAAATCTTTCATAAATGTGCTGGCGCTGTATTTTTTCCTACCATGCCGAATACTGGGGCGAACCCAAAATCTTCGAGGGCGGACGTGGCGAATTTCACCAGCAGCAACTCCAAGCACGATTGCAGCAGCAGCTGCTAAAATTGTCACTTCCTCGTCACTCATTATTCACAGATCAACAATGAAATTCAATAAAGAAATTAAATTCCCTACAGCGAAATTCTACGGACCCAGGAAAACAGAACTCGAAGGAGACTGGAGGCGGACTGAGGGCGATCGCCCCGTCCACACTACTCTTGTATGTGGACGGCAAGGTGACCCGACCGTTCCTATTCACCTTTTCGGATCCGACGAGGGTGCCCACCCTCATTCCGCATAGTGTGGACGCGCCTTTATGGACGCAAAGCCCCTGCCAGTAACCGTATATATTTCCAATACAGCAGCCGCGTTCCGTGTTTGTGTCATCCGGTGGCTAAGATTCGCTCTCGCGGGATTTCACTTGAGTCAGACGGGGAACAGACGAATCCCTCTGAGTCAAGTTCTCCGTCGGTGGTTGGTCACCTCGGTAGAACGGAAGGAGCGTCGTATGACTAAACGGCGTACGTCGTAGAAATGTCACGGAACGTTACGACACGCTAAGGTCAGGGCCGATGCCCGACGGCGGTGGAACATCGCAAATAAAATGTGTTTGTCACGTACGATATGGAAATAATCTCAGAAACAGGTACTAAGTGGTGCCTTGAATGATAACAAAATTACAATCAAAGAATGCAGCATGACCAGATCAGCGAATGTTCCTACCAAATAAAACAACCCATCAATCAACCCATTTGAACATTATTGTCCGCCGTCTTTAACGACATAAACCCAACATTGAACTACTCATTACCTGCCGATCTTTTTGCTTTATTATTTTCAATAATGAACCTTTGGAATCGCATGAACAAAAATGCTCACCCCTCCCC
>OX940975.1:5645812-5752812 GCA_954871275.1 Leptopterna dolabrata | reverse complement strand
GTTGACGCGGAACACTACACAACGCAACTGTCTCGTCTCTGCCCAGCTGAAATGTAAGCACCCACTCGCCCCATCGAAGTAGCTCGGCCGAGTACTCCACCGACTACTCGGCCGAGCTACTCGGTAGGCTACGGATCCTCGGACGAGCGACGGAGAGACGCGTACTTCCTTTACCGCTCCTTCGACCGGTTAGTGGGAGCCGTTGAGGCAGCGGACGTCTCTCAGTCATCCTCAGTAGCTCGTCCGTAAAGTGTGCTCTGTAGATGGTTACGTACCCCATACGGACGATGACGGAGAGACGTGCACTGCCTCGTCGTCTCGGTTAAGGTACATAATTGCTCGGGACGACTGCAACGACGATCGTTCAACGATTATCGTAGAACGAATATCGTTGAGCGATAATCGTTGGTGACCATTTTGCTCAGAGCGTGTTTCAGAGCGACGATTTTCGAGTACTCTCGAAACCTCTCGTTTCTCATTCGCTCCCTGACCGTTCAAGAGGAAGCTTACGTGAAGTTCGATTGAAGAATGAGTTTGAGTAAAATGAGTCTACAAAGAAGACTGATGCTTCGGTGGCTTCTCATCGAAGAAATGGAGGACGTCGAAGTGCTTAAGAATATTTTATGGAATGAAACGGGCGGGAATTCACCCAATTTTTGACCAGAGAGATACAAAAGGGAGAAATTTACGAAATTTGGTTTATAGGTCTCGATCGGGGTCTAGTTGGTCCTCGAACCTCGTCGTTGCAGTGAGTCAGTCATCTCTAATTTTCTAAGAAAAACTTTCATCAGAAGGGTATGGGTTTTTTTAAACGTTTTTCAAGTGGTCTTGAACTAAAGAATTTTTTGAGACCACCGCCCAGACGTTCGTTTGCACCGAACACTTTCGTCAACACGATCATGAATCAAACGGTATAAATCCGGCCCAGATATCATCAGTAGGGAGCACCTGATTATAATCACGGGTGGCTGTATGAAGTCGAGTTGGTTGTTCTGCGATATTATTTCAATGAAAAATGGTGGATCTATTGGATTTTGTTGTACGTACTTCTGAAATTTGAACCAATGGTGAAGTATTGTTGATGGGGAAATTATTGCACAATGGTAAATTATACACAACGATAAATTATTACACAACGGTTCATTATACTATCTACGTAGAAGGGGAAAGGTTAATTATTACACAACGATTTATTATTTGCCATTATTCTTCATGAATAACTACAGATAAAAAATGATTGAATTATTGAATCCCATGCCCGATTGATGGCTCTTTTGGATTTTGTTGATAAGCACTTCTGCAACTTGAACAAACGTTGAAGTATTATTGGGTAAATTATTATACAACAGTTTATTATAATATCTAAGCCTAATATCTAAGTAGCCATAATAATATCTAAGGCCAAGTAGCCAGTAATAATATCTAAGGAGCCATTTTTCACAAAAACAACCGGTCCGGCCAAATAATCGTTCACGACTGACGATTATATCCACCCCACACTCGTACGACTGTTCCCGCTGTACGATCGTCGTTAAAAATCCAAGCGGCAGTCGTGCGGAGCAAAACAGCTCCATAAGGAAAACAAAGAGATAGTACGCAACGATAATCGTTGGACGATAATCGTTGCAGTCGTCCCGAGCAATATGTACCTTAAACCGGTTGACGGGGGAGGTGAAGGTAGTAGGTACGCGTCTCTCCGTTGCTCGTTCATAAAGGGCCCGTGTGTTTCTATGGGGGCATCCTCAACGGAAAGGCAATGGAGGGTTGCGTTTCCTCAGCCTGTCCGTTAACCATCCGCCGTGATTCCCTACAATCGCGGATCATTGAAGGAAGTGCACGGAAGCATTAAGGACAGTGATGGGTGGGCTAGAGAAAACCTAGGGAGAGTCCAGGGATATTCACGGGAAAATCATGGATGGGCTACGGGGAGGCGATCGAGTGTTACGGGTCAGTCAAGGGTGGGGCTATGACGACCCGTACAAACACCCACGGGCGTGCGATGGAACGTTGAAGGATTAACCAACGGAAATCACTACACCTATACGGGGATTTTCGGGGTACTCCCGTGAAAATGATCATCAGTTGATTTTGCCGAAATACTACACCACGGAAACCACGGGTGTTTCCGTTGACGATCCTTCAACAAGCGGGTTACGGATAAATTTATAGAGTGCATCCGTAACCGCATAATATTTACGGATGCACAACTTCTGAGGGACTATCATTTAATGCCAATCTACGGGGGACGCTACCGTTGTTTTTTTTAAAGGAAAACGCTCCTTTTGGTTTATTATTCTATGAATAATACACCTATGTATTCGCTCAGCAAAAAATTTTTATAACACCCCCTCAAACTTTTTTCTTTTCCGTTTCAAGGTGCGCAGATTCAAAAAATGCAATGTCCGTCCGCCGTCCGCCGTCCACCGTATCACGTGTACCGGCTTCATTTTCGCTCTAAAAAATTCGTTCTTTCGCACACATGCTCCATTTGGGCCCTAGTTGTGTCCCGAAACTTTGCAGCCCGATCAGAATATACCCAGGGGTCTTATGGGTGAAAATGTGTACAAAAATAGGTACTTTTGGTGTTTTAGTAACATGTTAGTAAAATGAGCTTTTGAGGTATCGTTTTCCATGTTTTTGGGGACGAGAAGACCGAAAATGAAGTCGATTTTGACCAAGGAGTGGAAAATTGAGATTGTACCAGATGTTCAGCTCCCAAAATTGATTTTGGTTTATTATTTTCAATAATGAACCATTGGAATCGAGCATGAAAAAAAAAATTCTTACCCCCCCTCAAAATTTGATGGTTTACGTTTCAAGGTATGTAGAATCCAAAACTGCAATAAAAATATTTCTGTCTGTCCGCCGTACGCCGTACGCCGTACGGGCCACTTTTCTTAGTTACCATGAAAAAAAATTGATGAAATTCGGGTTATAGGTTCCGTTCGGCGTCTAGTTGGTCCTCGAAGCTCGACGTTACTGTGAGTCATCTCTAAGGGGTTCAAAATAGGGGTTGAAATTTTCAAAACGCCTATACCATTTTTTTACGTAAATATTTTTACGGTTTTAAATAGTTCTTGAACTTGCGAGTTTTTTAAGACCATCCGGAGCATCGTACGTCCAGCCGTTCGTTCACAGTAAGGCCCCGAAGTTTGCACCGACAGGCATTTTCGACTCCAGTGTGAATGAAATTGTATACAATTCAAACCAAATCTCGTAACCAGAGACGCGCCCACAATAGGAATTTGTGAATACGGCCAATCATTGGTAGGGATCACCTGATTATATTGGCGGAGTATGAAGTCGAGTTGGTTGTTCTGTGATATTATTTAATTTGAAAAATGATGGCTCTTTTGGAGTTTGTTGGTAGGTAGTGAAACTTGAACAAACGTTGAAGTATTATTGATGGGTAAATTATTACTACGGTAAATCATTACTCAACGGTAAATTATTACACAACGGTTCATTATACCATCTACGTAGAAGGGGCTGGAGTTTGTTGGTAGGTACTTTTGCAACTTTTTTCACTCCTCATCAACAATTTCTTTTCAGAACTTCATTATGTGTGTTTCTTTTTGTTAGGTACTGTTTGTCATCGGCAGAATTATTTTAGCAACATTTAACTCGTGATTTAGGTAGGTACCTAGTAACGAGTACGGGGTTAGGTACTAACCTACGGAGGGTCTGCGATCTACATAATTATGCATAGAATAGTACATATTATATTATATAGACGGGTTATCTATACATAGAGCTGTGATCTGTAACAGAAGGGTATTCTGTACAAAATAATAAACCGTTGTGCAGGGATTTGCAGCCTTTTTATGAGTCAAAAACCTGGGAAATCGTCTGAAATCACCATCAATTTGTAGAATAACACTAGGAAAAGTATCAACACGTGGATCAAGACGATTAAATGGCACCACCAATGATCAAAGATAATTTGAAGAAAAAAAAAGAAAAAAAAGGGAGCGTACCTAATACGTGTTTTGGGGGCCAAAATTGGTGGAAGCCACCAGAAACAGCTATTTCACTTATTTTACATGAAAGGAACAATAAATGAACAGCCAACATTTCTGTAGGTACGTCCAATAGAATAATAAACCCATGTGACAAGGACTTTGCAGCGTTTTTGGAATCTACGCACCTTGAAACGGAAAAGAAAACATTTTGAGGGGTTGTTATAAAAATGTTTTGCTGAGCGAATACATAGGTGTATTATTCACAGAATAATAAACCAAAATCGCCGTAAAATGAAGGAAGTTCGATAAAAGGTTCAGGCAAAATTGCACTCGATAACTATTATATTGCCACAACTATATTATATTGTCAGTTTCGAGGTTCACAAGTGACGCCTATGGAAATATCACTGACAACGCCCAAAGATAACAAATATGTTGAGAATGATCAATATAATAGCAATAACAATAATTCAAATGCAATAAAAATACCAATAGAATAATAATAACAAGAATACAAGTACAAAAAAATAACTTGCTATTGGAATAACAATAACAAGAATGTAAAATAACGAGAGTGCCAAGGATTTTTCATTTGAGCTGACGAACTGCACGATTTCAATGAATTTTATCCAACCCATTTATATTATATTGGTCCAACCCGTGCCTATCCAAAAAATCTGCCACCATTTTTCGGGTACTTATGGGCGTTATAAGGAATTGGCTACATAATTATATTTTCATGTGTTCAACTGAATACCACCGTTATAATTTGGTGAAACTCATATGGAACCATCAGAGTTTCATTCTAGATCCAACCTCCAAATTTGAATTCTTTGCTACGATTATAAGGTAGTTGTGAGCTGTACAAGGAAAGCACGTTCGCGCATCCGCTAACAAAGCAGTATTTTTTTAATGATTTTGAGTTGGGACTATTTTGTGTTTTAGTAACATGTTAGTTAACAAGAGCTTTTGAGTTATCTTTTTCCATGTTTTTGGGGACGAGAAGACCGAATATGAAGTCGATTTTGACCAAAGAGGGGGAAATTGAGATTCTACCAAAGATTCAGCTGTCAAAATTGATTTTGGTTTATTATTCTGTGAATAATACACCTATGTATTCGGTCAGCAAAAAATTTTTATAACACCCCCTCAAAATTTTTTCTTTTCCGTTTCAAGGTGCATAGATTCCAAATCCTTGTCGCATGGGTTTATTATTCTATTGGACTTACCTACAGAAATGTTGGCTGTTCATTTGTTGTTTCTTTCGTGCGTAGTAATCGAAATAGCTGTTTCTGATGGTTTCCATTAATTGTGGTCCTTAAAACACAAATTAGGTACGCTCTTTTTTTCTTCTTTTTTTTAAAACTATCTTTGATCATTGATAGTGCCATTTAATCGTCTTGATCCACGTGATGACACTTTTTCCAGTGTTATTTTACAAACTGATGGTGATTTCAGACGATTTCCCTGGTTTTTCACTCATAAAAAATCAATTTTGGGAGCTGAATATTTGGTAGAACTCAATTTTCCACTCTTTTACCAAAATCGACTTCATATTCGGTTTTCTCGTCCCCAAAAACATGGAAAACTATAGCTCAGAAGCTCATGTTACCAACATGTTGCTAAAACGCAAAAAGTGCCTATTTTTACACACATTTTCACTCATAACACCCCTGGGTATATTCCGATCGGGCTGAAAAGTTTCGGGGCACAACTAGGGCCCAAATGTAGCATGTGTGCGAAGGAACGAATTTTTTAGACCGAAAATGAAGCCTGTAGACGTGATACGGCGGACGGCGTACGGCGGACGGACATTGCATTTTTGGAATCTACGCACCTTGAAACGGAAAAGAAATAACTTTGAGGGGGTGTTATAAAATTTTTTTGCATAGCGAATGCATAGGTGTATTATTCACAGCATAATAAACCAAAAACTCCATCCTTTATATTCCAGCATTATTTTCATTCAACCGGTAAAGGAAGCGTTGGTTTTATTTTACGAGGCCTAATTAATCCCCCCCCCCCCAAATTGCACATGTTTTCAAACGTTCACCTATAATTTTTTAGCTTTACTACAAAGTTATTTTTAAATCAAAGTATATCAATGTATTAGATGAAGAAGTTTTTGTGAAATTTGACAAGCTTTTTTTTTTTAAACTTTATTGTACATTGTACATTACAGTTCGGCGAATCAATATTGCATAAATATACATAAGACGTGGAACATGTACTGTGGACTCCACCCAATGGTGGGCCACACAACAGGCAAGTTGTAGGTGTTTTTTTTGTAACCTCAGTACAACATACAATCTTTATCACAATTTTAAATTTTGAAATTTTCAAATGTTCCAACTGACACTGGCCAACATTTCAAGTAACTCTGACCATTGAAAACAGAAGAATCTTAAAGGAAATTTAACGTTCTTTCAAACGGTGTAATTGGATTTGTTGTAGTCTCAATATTTTTGAATTTATTAGCGTTTTTATGTGTTAAGGTAATGAAAAGTTGGAAAAACACAAACTGTCGGATATCTTTAAAACGAAGAACTTTTCGGAAAATGTCTACCGAGCATTTTTTTGTTCCAAATGAAGAGTAGAATCGATTCCCTGAGTTTCTCCAGAAGGAACTGGGACACCCTGTATACGCCTAATATTTCGATCAAGTTAGATGATTTTCGATACCAGCCAGGACTGGAGCCACCTCTGGTCGACTGAATAGCTATAAAAACGTCTTCAGTGCTGGATCTTGTAGGCTCATCTTGGCAGTAGTTGAGGGGGGAGGGCTATGCACAGGATTATAATAACTGAGAAACCTTCGTTCAGTTGATGGCCAACTGATATGAACAATTAATTGAGTCCATCAGCTACGTGATTGGGATTTGTAGTTTCGGAACCAATGGTACAAAGTTTTTCTATTTTGATGGATTCTACGCCTTTTCCTAGGGCCGTGTTAACAGTTTTCCAGAACTTGGCAGGATTCCCTGCTTTTCGATTTCCGTTTCAACCTTCGTCAGCGCATGGGAATGTGAAATCCTTGTAACGGTCGTAAATAACTCATTGCGACCTCAATAATGTAATATTAAGAAAAAGCCAGATATGCATACTGCCGTGTGAAGGAAGAACGACTCAAATAAAAAATTGTCGAAAATGGGATTTTCACGTAACCCCCCTAATTTCAACCCCTCCTTTTGGTTTATTATTCTATGAATAATACACCTGTGTATTCGCTCAGCAAAAAATTTTTATAACACCCCCTCAAAATTTTTTCTTTTCCGTTTCAAGGTGCGTAGATTCCAAAAATGCAATGTCCGTCCGCCGTCCGCCGTATCACGTGTACAGGCTTCATTTTCGGTCTAAAAAATTCGTTCTTTCGCACACATGCTCCATTTGGGCCCTAGTTGTGTCCCGAAACTTTTCAGCCCGATCGGAATATACCCAGGGGTGTTATGAGTGAAAATGTGTATAAAAATAGGTACTTTTTGCGTTTTAGCAACATGTTGGTAACATGAGCTTTTAAGGTATCGTTTTTCATGTTTTTGGGGACGAGAAGACCGAATATGAAGTCGATTTTGACCAAAGAATAGAAAATTGAGGTTCTACCAGATGTTCAGCTCCCGAAATTGATTTTTTATGAGTCAAAAACCTGGGAAATCGTTTGAAATCACCATCAATTTGTATAATAACACTGGAAAAAGTGTCAACAGGTGGATCAAGACGATTAAATGGTACTATCAATGATCAGAGATAATTTATTTAAAAAAAAAAGGAGCGTAGTTTATTCGAGTTTTGGGGGCCAAAATTGGTGGAAACCACCAGAGATAGCTTCATATAAAATAATTTCAATCATTTTATATGAAAGAAACAATAAATAAACAGCCAACATCTCTGTAGGTAGGTATGTCCAATGGAATAATAAACCCATGTGACAAGGACTTTGCAGCGTTTTTGATGGTCAAATCGAAATGCCAAAATTCGACCCAGAAGGGGTTGAAATTGTTAGGGATGGAATCTGGAAATTGCTTAATTTTGAGGGAAAACGTCTCAACTCGGTGTTTTTTTTTTTTTTTTTGAGTAAAAACATCTCAACGCCTCGACTGAAACACCCTAACTTGCGAGTTTTGTTATTTTTTATTTGTTGAGGAAAAACCGCTCAAATAGCTGAAAACGCCGTTGAGTCGTTTTTCCTCCAAACCGTTGGCTTCAGGATCGGGGTCCAAACCGTTGGACTCAAAGGGGATTTGAGTTGTTTTTACTCCAAAAACATTTCAAAAATCAACCATGAATAATCGATATTCGACACAACTGCAATAAATCGATTGAAAAAACGTGTGTTTGGAGTACTTTTTGACAGCTATCGATCAAGTTGAACATGATTGGACATTTGGAGAAAAAAGTGGGTTGCGGGAATGCCCTGTAGTGAACCTATAGCGAGTTTTCGTTGGAAAACTTCGAAGCTGATTTCTGAAAACTCAATAATTTTGAGTTGAGTCGTTCTTCCTTCACACGGCAGCATACGTTCATAATGATATCGAAAGCCAGCGGCAGATTTACCACTGGGCCGAATGGGCCGCAAGCCTCAGGGGGCCGCACGGCTGAGGGGTTTTTTTTGCTTTTTTAAATTAAGGATATAAAATTATTTAAAAATTCTGGCTTACGAAACGCATAAATATATACAACAGCTAGTACATGTTATTTTGACATATAGGGTTTTTTTCAACGAAAGAAATTTGGTTATATATGGACACCAAATGCATCTGGCGAAAGATCGTTCAGCATTTTGAAAAGAATTCCCAATTACTTGAGAAATACTTGCTCAGATTCAAGACTATCCAGCTCAGCTTTTAAATCGTTAGATTTTGATGAATTAATTGTAGAATTTTCGTCTCAGAAAGCAAGAAAAATTAATTTGTAAAATTCAAGAATATATTTTTTTTTTTTTTTAATTCGTTTATTTCCTTTATAAGTGTACATTGGAGTAGTGAATGTAAGAATAATAATTACAAGATTAAATTATAAGTTATAATAATTACAAACAATTCTAATTTTAATTTTACAGGAAATTAGTCTCCAATATGGGCTAATGCCCGTGTTAGGAGACGAGTCTTTTAACTACCTAATCTTAGAATTGTTAGACATTAAGTTGTTTATTAATAATTTGTAACCCTAGACTAATTTTATAATCCATAGAATTATGTATTCCTATCATTTAAGCAGCTTAGATAATATTTTTTTAATGTTTTATACGTATTTTTTGATTTTAACAACTCAGATTTAAGCTTATAGTTGAATGAATTAAATATTGTTGTTCCCCTATATGAATATGAGTTTTGTGCAAAAGTAGTACGTACGAGGGGCAGCACCAGAGAAAGATCAGTTTTGGATCGAGTATAAACATAATGCGCAGGGAATTCATAAGATTTTTCCTTAAGTAATTGTTTTACTCTATGTAAGTTAAGCAAATCTGCAAATGGCAAAATTTTGATATTCTTATACAAAGGCAAAGTATGAGCCAAATAATTAGCCCCACAGACTTTTCTAATCAAGGCTTTATGGGTAAGAAGAAGTGGCTCTAAAGCAGATTTGTAAGCCCCACTCCAGGCAGGCATACAGTATGTAGCAACAGATTCTGCTAAGGCTAGATATACTTGAATCATGAGCTAAATTAATTATTAATTATTATGTATTATAAAATAAGCATTCATAATAAGAATATAAAATAATTGAATTTATTATACCCAGGGGGCCGCTTACAGATATAGGCCCAGGGCCGCAACAAACCTAAATCCGGCGCTGTCAAAAGCCCCCATATTTACTGATAAATCCGTAGACCTACGGATAAATTAGAAAGGTAGGACTCCCAACAACGAGGAACTTCACTCACCACTCATCCGATGGACGCTTGAGCTACGACGAAATATCCCTTCATATTATTCAAACTCAAAGTCGGAGGGGGAAAACATTTTTACTTACGTACCAGCAAAAAGTATTTTGATCGTACTTGTACGTACGGCTGAAGTATGAATCAATGTACCTCGAAGGATGAGCGAAGAACTGCACTTGTTGGAAAGGAAACAGAAACTGAAGGCGTACACCATTAAGTGAATTACCATCTATGGAAGGAGAAAACGCCGAAGTGAGAAATTTCCCGACATCGCAATATCATATCCATAACTTTTACACACATTCTTGGAGGTCAGTATATTGATAAAAGGGAAGTAGAATTAGATACGGTCTGAGGTCACTCATTAGCAATGGCTAAAGCTCAAAGAATACTCTGATGCAATACCTTTTCCGTGGTGGATGGCATTATGTAAGGAGTTTTCGGTTTAGTCCAACCCTTGTTATCGAGATTGTTTGGGGAGACTGCACACGAGCGGCCGAGGGAAGTTTGCACAGAGTTTCTGTCAGGAGATCCGCAGGGCTGGTTTCGAGTTGCGTGAGATCGTTGAGCGTTTAGGGACTTCCAGCAGGATCACCAGCGGATTGAAATTGGACAAGTTGAGGACATTTTGAAAGGAGGACGAAATACCTGTGAGTATAAAAATACAGACGAATTTTAGGCGGCAGAAAATAGAGTCCTACGAATTTTTAAGGATTTTGGTTTTACATAACGAGCGGTGCAAAGTACAGAGGTCTTGGTTTTGTGTGAATCATAGAAATTACATGGTATGAAAACCCGGATTTTTGCATTGGTCATTCATGAGGTAAATACCTGGGTACCTAGTTTCACCCAAAACCATTTTACCCGACGAACCTACATGTGCAGTGGCCCTACCAATATTCGATCGTTCCGCAATTCATAGAGGACCATCTGGGGCCCAACTCTTTTTGGCTGAGAGGGCTGCTGACTAGTCCTCTGAAGGATTTGCCAAAAAATAAATACCTGGAGCCTCTGGGTCAGCGTTCTCTCGTTTTCTAGGTTTCCAGCCGTAAAGAAGAACGGATTTAACATTTGTGTTGAACAGAGGTTTTGGTCCCAAGAAAAATATTTCTGTTCCTCCTAACCAGGTACAGCTAGACGAAAGAGCCATTTGCCTTCCTAAATAATCCTGCTCCTCAATTTTCATCCGTTTCCCCTCCGGGATCGACGTTACTTCCAAGGAACTGGAAAGAGTCCACTACTTATTCCACGACCTCCATCCACCACCAGACTATCTCTCTATGTAACATTTACCCTCATCTCCTTTGTCTTGTTGACGTTGATCTTGAGGCCTGGCACGGATGAGAGCTCACTGAGCCTAATATCGAGCTTGAAGACAATAAATGACAAAGTCGCTGCGACAGCATACACAATCCGTATAATCTGACCAATAAAAATTTCAAATAATAAACCAAAAATATATTCAGCCACCCACTCAAATTGCGTTGGTTTACGTTTCAGTACACAGTAGGTACCTACTGACGCATGACAGTGAAGGTAGAGGCTGAGGCAGAGGTAGAGGTCTTGTTGATAACCCAGTGCAGTCAACGAGCGTGGGTCTGCAATAACAAATTCTTTGTTTGTGAGAAAGGTGAATGACACAAGTGTAGGAAGATACGGAATAAACCAAAGAGCCTACGAGGTAATCTCCAAGATCCCGTAGGCAGATAATCACTGGGACATCCTCACAAAAGGCAGCTGGAAATAATCAAGACATTTTTAGGCAACCACGCGTTTTGATCCATGTTTTTGGCTCACACAGTAAAATGCAAATGCATCCAAAAACGAAAATCGTTTGCATTAACGATCCGGAATGATCTGTCACAGCCTCGATCGGAATGGATGTTACAGATTTTTCCAACATCTTCCAAGTTCCATTTCTATCACATCAATTTCTGGAAGCTGAGACGAATCATTTCGGAATTGGAGAACTGGCCGATTGTACAGAGGTCTGAAGGAGGTCAGGGTGAATCAGCGATGACTCCTCTAAGAATTAATTCACTCGCGAAGAAATCGTGGAAACCCATTTCAAACTGAGTTACTGAAACGTTGTCTATTTTCACTGACACACGAAAAACGTGAAAAATACGCTGTTATAGTGGTTTCGGTGATCAAACCATCAAATCATTTCGGGTTGTGACTGGCATCCCAAGGGTACGCATCTTTCAAAACAGCAATCTGGAAAGAACAGCTAGTTGGGAACAGAAAATAATTTAGGTAATGAACATTACACATGAAGCAAAGGACACCCACAGAATAAAACATAATAAAATTACTTAATCGAATTTCGTTTTACACCTTAGGTGGTAAGCCATCTTGCAATGCGGAATAAACAAAAAATAAATAAACCTTTAGATTACCACTAAATAATAATAATAATAATAATAATAATAATAATAATAATAATAATAAAATTACAACATAATATATACGATCCGAGATCAGATTTCGAATATAAATAGCATTCATTTATAAGAGGGAGGAATATACAAATATAACTCTAATAAATGAAAGAGAAAATATGACTGAAGGAAGGAGAAAGAAGGAAAAGAAGAAGTTAGCTTTCAAAAATGCATCGCTAGTGTACCAATCGTGCCAACGGCGGAAGAGAACGAATCCCCAGAGGAAGTTCCAGAGCCTCGCTCCCGACACTTACAGCGAATCAATGAAAGTCTGGATGAGCCATGAAACTGGATAATGGTTTTCAATCTGGATCATTTACCCATTTTGTAAAATCCAACCAAGTAGGCTGGCAAATCAAAACCCGAGAAATGGATCAGTTCATAAAAAATGAAAATGGCCGCACGAATTTTATGAAGTTGAAAAGACTAGATCCAAAATACTATTGATGTACCCACAGGCAGAAATGTGACTGCGGTGCTTAATGAATTGTTACAATGAATATATTATTTTTTATGATAGGGATTATGAACCGATGTTGAAGAATATGTAGGATTTTTATCGTTTCGGGTAATAGAAAGAGATACGTCGAGGGTGTCACTCCATCACTCCGTCACCACATAACGCCATTTTGGCTAGTTTTCAGGAGAGCCAAAGAACCAGTTCCGAATGTTTTGCTATTCTCCTACACAACCAACTCCACTTCTTTTTTTTTTTTTGCTTTTCACGTTCCTAATACCCATCTTAACCATCTGAGGAACACATTTCCCCAAAAAGTTCGGTTTTGAAAAAAATCGTTACGTTACGCGGTGATGACTGTGACGTTATGTGGTGATGACTATTAGAAATCCTCCCATCTGGAAAAATCGGGCTATTAAAAATTATAATAATAATAAATTTTGGTTCATCACACATTCTTAATCACCTGTTATTTTGGTTACCTTGAAAAGTGAACGCCAAGAACTGGACGTAAGAAACACGCTATAACTAGATTTTAAAAAGTTGGCAAATTACAATGAACTAGTAAGAAAGGAGAATGTAAGTTATCTTTAAAACAAGTACTTAGGTACCTACATTTTCGACAATTTTCGTAATACTTTTCGGGAGAAAACTTTGCCGGTCAGTCTTAGTTACATTTCTCTCTCTAATAGTCTTAATTATTTTTCTTCCTCTTACTGATATTACAATCGAAGTTTTCCTTGGACTCCTTCTACCTGCTTCTACCTTTCCTTCTACTTGCTTCTCTCTGGCTGCGCTCAGCATGAGGCAGATTGTCATAAAACCCATGTGTGTCTTTTGGTAACATGGGTTTCAAGCTTGCTAGGTCGCTATATTTATCCAAGGGAATTGGAAGGGCTGACTTGAAAGCTGAAGGAAAACTGTAGCAGGACCAATTTGTTTTTTAGGGCGTTGGGGGCAATTCAGCGAACTCGTCAGACTCCAAATTCGGATTTTTGCAAGTCAGAACAAAACCATCCCCATTTTTGTCCTAATCTGAAGCAAAACTAGAGGGCCTACTGACCTTGTGCTCACTCAGAAATCCCCTGTTGCGTCGTGTCGCAGCTGCACCAAGAACTGCACAACAAATTCTGAGGACCTAACAAGCTGATAAACCCGAAATGGCCTATAGCGCAGTACAGAAAGACAGACCAATCTCTGTCGAGTGATAGTAGAGAGCTCACTGCATTCGTCGGTTATGATAAAACTCTACAAACGCTGTTGAACTTGTGAAAAATGCTTGGTACAGTTTACGGAGGGAAATTCAAATGCCAACTGAACTGTGGAGTTTTTGTTTTACTCTTAATGTTTCTGTGTGCCGGGGCAGTGGCCCAAGTGGCCTTAAGGCGCGTCCACACTATGCGGAATGAGAGTGGGCACCCTCGTGGGATCCGAAAAGGTGGCCAAGTGTGGACGCGTGCGGAAGGCGACCCGGACTCAAGCCGATCGGAACCAGACTCGAGTCGGTCCAGATCAAAGGAAGGCGATCCGCTTGGAATCAAAGATCACAATGTGGACGTGCTGATCGCCCCAGTCGGGTTTTTTTTCGCGATTTGCGGCCCAATAATGCTCAAAAAACTTTGAAAGTCAGAACATTTCATCCTGAAAAGTTCGCAAAGCCTACATCGTTCCTATACTCGTAGTTGAGAGCATCTACCTCATCAAGTAGCAAATCTTTCATAAATGTGCTGGCGCTGTATTTTTTCCTACCATGCCGAATACTGGGGCGAACCCAAAATCTTCGAGGGCGGACGTGGCGAATTTCACCAGCAGCAACTCCAAGCACGATTGCAGCAGCAGCTGCTAAAATTGTCACTTCCTCGTCACTCATTATTCACAGATCAACAATGAAATTCAATAAAGAAATTAAATTCCCTACAGCGAAATTCTACGGACCCAGGAAAACAGAACTCGAAGGAGACTGGAGGCGGACTGAGGGCGATCGCCCCGTCCACACTACTCTTGTATGTGGACGGCAAGGTGACCCGACCGTTCCTATTCACCTTTTCGGATCCGACGAGGGTGCCCACCCTCATTCCGCATAGTGTGGACGCGCCTTTATGGACGCAAAGCCCCTGCCAGTAACCGTATATATTTCCAATACAGCAGCCGCGTTCCGTGTTTGTGTCATCCGGTGGCTAAGATTCGCTCTCGCGGGATTTCACTTGAGTCAGACGGGGAACAGACGAATCCCTCTGAGTCAAGTTCTCCGTCGGTGGTTGGTCACCTCGGTAGAACGGAAGGAGCGTCGTATGACTAAACGGCGTACGTCGTAGAAATGTCACGGAACGTTACGACACGCTAAGGTCAGGGCCGATGCCCGACGGCGGTGGAACATCGCAAATAAAATGTGTTTGTCACGTACGATATGGAAATAATCTCAGAAACAGGTACTAAGTGGTGCCTTGAATGATAACAAAATTACAATCAAAGAATGCAGCATGACCAGATCAGCGAATGTTCCTACCAAATAAAACAACCCATCAATCAACCCATTTGAACATTATTGTCCGCCGTCTTTAACGACATAAACCCAACATTGAACTACTCATTACCTGCCGATCTTTTTGCTTTATTATTTTCAATAATGAACCTTTGGAATCGCATGAACAAAAATGCTCACCCCTCCCCCCCCCCACCCCCAAACGTTCTGGATCGGAATATCCAGAACGTAGGTAGTTTCGGGACACAACTAGGGCCCAAATGGAGCATGTGTGCGAAAGAACGATTTTTTTAGACCGAAAATGAAGCCTGTAC
Source organism: Leptopterna dolabrata (assembly GCA_954871275.1). Classification (NCBI taxonomy): domain Eukaryota; kingdom Metazoa; phylum Arthropoda; class Insecta; order Hemiptera; family Miridae; genus Leptopterna; species Leptopterna dolabrata. The sequence goes on along the minus strand of OX940975.1, from coordinate 5,737,275 downwards.
ACGTGATACGGCGGACGGCGGACGGTGGACGGCGGACGGACATTGCATTTTTGGAATCTACGCACCTTGAAACGGAAAAGAAAAAATTTTGAGGGGGTGTTATAAAAATTTTTTACTGAGCGAATACATAGGTGTATTATTCACAGAATAATAAACCTCAATGTCCGTCCGCCGTCCACCGTACGCCGTACGCCGTACGCCGTATCACGTGTACCGGCTTCATTTTTGGTCGAAAAAAGTGGTTCTTTCGCACACATGCTCCATTTGGGCCCTAGTTGTGTCCCGAAACTTTTCAGCCCGATCGGAATATACCCAGGGGTGTTATGAGTGAAAATGTGTATAAAAATAGGTACTTTTTGCGTCTTAGCAACATATCAGTAACATGAGCTTCTGAGATATCGTTTTCCATGTTTTTGGGGACGAGAAGACCGAATATGAAGTCGATTTTGACCAAAGAGTGGAAAATTGAGTTCTACCAAATGTTCAGCTCCCAAAATTGATTTTGGTTTATTATTCTGTGAATAATACACCTATGTATTCGATCAGCAAAAAATTTTTATAACACCCCCTCAAACTTTTTTCTTTTCCGTTTCAAGGTGCGTAGATTCCAAAAATGCAATGTCCGTCCGCCGTACGCCGTCCGCCGTCCGCCGTATCACGTCTACAGGCTTCATTTTCGGTCTAAAAAATTCGTTCTTTCGCACACATGCTCCATTTGGGCCCTAGTTGTGTCCCGAAACTTTTCAGCCCGATCGGAATATACCCAGGGGTGTTATGAGTGGAAATGTGTATAAAAATAGGTACTTTTTGCGTTTTAACAACATGTTAGTAACATGAGCTTTTGAGGTATCTTTTTCCATGTTTTTGAGGACGAGAAGACCGAATATGAAGTCGATTTTGACCAAAGACGCGGAAATTGAGGTTTTACCAAAGGTTCAGCTCCCAAAATTGGTTTTTTATGAGTCAAAAACCTGGAAAACTGTCTGAAATCACCATCAATGTGTACAATAACATTGGAAAAAGTGTAAACAGGTGAATCAAGACCATTAAATGCCACTACCAATGATCAAAGATGATCTTAAAAAACAAAAAAAAGCGTACCTATTTCATGTTTTGGGGGCCAAAATTGGTGGAAATCATCAGAAATAGCTATTTCAATCATTCCACATGAAAGAAACAATACATTTAACAGCCAACAAAAATCTCTAGAACTCCAATAGAATAATAAACCCATGTGACAAGGACTTTGCAGCGTTTATGGGTGAAAAACCTGGGAAATCGTCTGAAATCACCACCAGTTTGAATAATAACCCTGGAAAAGTGTCAACACGTAGATCAAGACTATTAAATGGCACTACCAATGATCAAAGATTAGTTTTAAAAAAAAAAAAAAAAAAAAAGGAGCATACCTAATTTGTGTTTTGGGGGCCAAAATTAATGGAAACCATCAGAAGTAGCTATTTTGATTATTACGCATGAAAGAAACAATAAATAAACAGCCAACCTTTCTGTAGGTATGTCCAATAGAATAATAAACCCATGTGACAAGGACTTTGCAGCGTTTTTCCGTTTTAGCAAGATGTTGGTAACATGAGCTTCTGAGATATCATTTTCCATGTTTTTGGGGACGAGAAGACCGAATATGAAGTCGATTTTGACCTAAGAGTGGAAAATTGAGTTCTACCAAATGTTCAGCTCCCAAAATTGATTTTTTATGAGTGAAAAACCTGGGAAATCGTCTGAAATCACCATCAGTTTGTATAATAACACTGTAAGTAGTATCAAAACGTGGATCAAGACGATTAAATTGCACTACCAATGATCAAAGATAATTTTAAGGAAAAAAAAGGAGCGTACCTAATTCGTGTTTAGGGGCCAAAAATGGTGGAAACAATCAGAAATAGCTATTTCAATTATTTCACATGAAAGAAACAATAAATGAACAGCCAACGTTTCTGTAGGTATGTCCAATAGAATAATAAACCCATGTGACAAGGACTTTGCAGCGTTTTTGGAATCTACGCACAATGCGCTTCGTTGTCTTTTAGTTTTCACTAAACTGATATTACGTGGACGACTCTCGACTTGTGGTTAGGTAGGTCAGCACTACTCGAAGTAAGTAAATAGGTATGACTCCTGCATGCAGTGGAATCTAGTAAACCTGTAGCGCTAATCATGACGGACACGTCCACAATATCCAGCTACAAGTATGTTCACCATACACAGTATCCAGGGATATTTCATATTAATATTCACACAAGGTGGAATAATAACAACAAGGTTGGTGGAATTGTATAATACGAGATGTGTTGTTCGGTTCGAGGTTCGGATCAGCTGCTGCTGAATAGGATCAGCACTGGGAAGAGTTGGTGGGTATTAGCTGTTCTTCCTTTCCTTTTTCCGGTCATTCCCACCCTTGAGGTTGCACGCGTTGCTACTGTTCTGAGATTTGCGAGGCGGCTCGCGGTTACAGCAATCCTCTTCAGATTCATCGTCATCGTCATCGGGAGCTTCGTCGATGGCATCGTACAACTACAGCGAATTATAATACTGTTTTTTATTCCCATTTTCATAATAATATTTGTACAGAGGCAAATGGATTCTGCCAAACTTTGGTACCTACAGAATTTCACCGGTAAAACAGATAAACGTTTCCGTGTTTTGAAATAAGTATGTAATATTATTTCATACTACGAGATCCATATTTTGAGTTCGCTAGACGGAGTTCGTGCTGTTGAATATTATGCTATCTGATTTCCCATTCGGAGAACCCATACACTTGCTTCCATACTCCTCTAGGGTGTATTCATATTAATATTCACATAAGGTGGAGCACGTCATGTAGGAATTAGTTTCACGTTCATATATGATTATTTGTACATTACTTCCACAGTACAGTATTTCTACGTACATGGGTCGACACTAAAGGGAAGAATACTTGGTCATGGAAATTTATTCAAAATAGCAACAATAGGTATAATCAAGTACGTATCCAAATTTCAATGGGGAATATTGATAGAAAATTACATCTGCGCAAAACTACTCCAGAAACCTTGAGCCTCCGTGTAGAAGTTGAATTTTGTGAAAAACCTGTCACATCAGAATCGATTTAGCCATGTAGAGCTATTCAGAAAGGAAAACTTTACTGGTATTCTACAAGGAGGTGGGATACGCAAGAAAGATCAGATACTTACACTATATCTTTATGCTTATTTCTCAATCCATACATCGTGATTTTCTTCGCTTTGGATATCTATCCATCTGCGCCAAAATCTGGTTCACAAAAAATCCTATTACGAACCATTTTGAGCGGGTTTTCCAAGAACACTACATTATGGAGATTTTAAAAAATCCATTTATTTCAATTTTTGAGCTCTGGTTATTACACAAGCTCGTTCTTCATTCCTAGATAAAATGGTAACTAGTGATGATAGAATTCATTTAACCTCACCAACTTCCGCACTTTTAAAAATCCAGGAAAAATTTATTTTTACGTATTTATTATTGTATGAGTAGTTGTATCCAGGAGCGAATGAAATTTAGGGGACATAAAAAAATAGCTATTTATTTTGAAAAACGTGCTGTTTAGCAAGGATTTGGGTTTCTAATGATTCTTTGGACTTTTCATTGTCAGTTCAGTTGAGTATTTGGAACCTAATCCCCCCTTCCCTGGAGTCACTTTGGAGTGTGTAATCTGACCATAGCAACAAACTCAGTGCGTCACATTTCCTACTTATCCTGCACTGTAGCACAATTTCATCGGATACCTGTAGCAGTATCGACATTATGATGAATTCTGAGCATTTGTCGATGTCTCCTTGTGTCCTTCCTACCAACGAAGGAAGAACTAGCGATCAGTCTAATTTATTTTGAGAAGGACTAAGGCCTATCGGAATTTCACCACGATTCATATAATATCACAGCAAGCAAAATATAAGGTGGATAAGATATGGTCACTAGATTTGCTCAGATTTGTTATATGTATATCCCTACCTATCAATGCATTGGCCTTGATAGGCAGACGACAGTATAAACTAACAGAAAATGCTGGTAGAAGTCCTGATGACATGAGGCCTACTTCCACAGAGCCTGACCACATCTCTATTCGTGTACTGACTACTCGCCTTGAGAAGTTACTTCAACTTTCTGAACTTACGAATTTCTAAACAACCAAAATGTAGAAATTTGAAAATTTCTACAGGATCGAAAAAGCGCGGTGCTTGCATTTAACTGTACCTACTACTGTTAATTCGAAAATCAACTGGGTTGTTGACAATAATTCTCTAAAATGTGAGAATTTTCGGTGTTTTGGGGATTTTCGGGAAAAATAAGGTATTTTAGGAATTGGAATCAGGAGTTTCAGCAGAAAAATTAGATTTTTTTGCACTTTTGTAAGACTTTAGTTTCATAAAAATATCAGACCCTGCAGAATCGGAATTCGCCAAAAAACTTGGTGGTCGCCAAAAAAGTGGCGAAATCGATTAATTTGCTCCTCGATGGTGATGGTACCTCCCTTTACAGGCTTTCCACCAAGTTCGCCACGAAGAAAACTTTAGAAAATACCTACGCAAGTGCGAGTGTGATTTCTATCATTCGCCCTTTCTAACGAATCATTACCGCTTTCTGGATGTTGATCCTGGCGAGGAAATTTTTCTTGGGAGACAAAGTCGCTAAGAGCGGGAGACAGCTCGAGAGAAACTGCTCGTTGGAGCACTGGGCCATGTGAGACGGCGAACTTCTCACTGTGTAGCATTTCCCTTCGTCATCTTCCTTCTTGCTGCTGTTGTTGTTCTTCTTGCTTTGCTGGTTGACTAAGGAAAGGGCGACACAGTTAAATTTCCAATCGTAATATAATTTTTCTCCACATCTGAACTCAAGAAGGTACCTACCTACCTATCTAAAAGTTATAATCTAACAGTGAAATAGTGTTAGCTCCCTTCGACCTTGTTTGTCACCGTTCACCGCGGCTGCTCCCCGCGTTTTCCCAGTCGCGTCTGATTGCTGGAGGGTTTACCACTCTATTGCTGAAAATCGGCAATTTCAACATCTGGCAGCAAAACAACATCAAAAGTCTTCGGGGAAAAGCGAAGATTGGCAATAAAAGCGCTGCAAAGTCCTTGTCACATGGGTTTATTATTCTACTGGACTCACCTACAGAAATGTGCAATAATTGAAATGGCTATTTTTTACGGTTTCCACCAATTTTGAGAGCTGAACCTTCCTTACAACCTGAATTCTTAATTCTTTGGTCAAAATCAACTTCATATTTGGTCTTCTCGCCCTAAAAAACATGGAAAACGACACGTCACAAGCCCGTGCTTACTAAAATCCCAAAAATATCCTCGGAAACCCCATATTTTTACACCCATTCTCCCCACCCCTGGGTGTATTCCGATCGGGCTACCGAGCTTCGGAGCACAACTAGGACCCAAATGTGTTCCCAAATAGGGCCCCAGAGTGCGAAATAACAACGATTTCAGACCACAATTTTATGTAAATTTAAGGCTGAAACTTCGTTAGAACCACAATTTTCCACTCTTTGGTCGAAACAGACTTCATATTGACCGAACAGTGTCACAAAGCTATGTTACTAAACCACCAAAAAACACTATTTTTGCGCCCATTTTCACTCATAACACCCCTGGGTATATTCTGATCGGGCTGCAAAGTTTCGGGACACAACTAGGGCCCAAATGGAGCAATTGTGTGAAAGAACGAATTTTTTAGACCGAAAATAAAGTAGGTATGCATGGTACGGCGGACGGACATTGCATTTTGGTTTATTATTCTCTGAATAATACACCTATGTATTCGCTCAGCAAAAAATTTTTATAACACCCCCTCAAACTTTTTCTTTTCCATTTCAAGGTGCGTAGATTCAAAAAATGCAATGTCCGTCCGCCGTCCGCCGTACGCCGTCCGCCGTATCACGTGTACAGGCTTCATTTTCGGTCTAAAAAAGTCGTTCTTTCGCACACATGCTCCATTTGGGCCCTAGTTGTGTCCCGAAACTTTTCAGCCCGATCGGAATATTCCCAGGGGTGTTGTGAGTGAAAATGTGTGTAAAAATAGGTACTTTTTGCGTTTTAGCAACATGTTGGTAACATGAGCTTTTGAGGTATCGTTTTCCATGTTTTTGGGGACGAGAAGATCGAATATGAGGTCGATTTTGGCCAAGAAGTGGAAAATTGAGGTTGTACCAGATGTTCAGCTCCCAAAATTGATTTTGTATGAGTCAAAAACCTGCGAAATCGTCTGAAATCACCATCAATTTGTATAATAACACTGGAAGTAGTATCAACACGTGGATCAAGACGATTAAATGGCATTACCAATGATCAAAGTTAATTTGGAAAAAAAAAGATCGTACCTACCCAATTTGTGTTTTGGGGGCCAAAATTGGTGGAAACCATCAGAAATAGTTATTTCAATTATTTCACATGAAACAAACAATAAATGTACAGCCAACATTTCTGTAGAATAATAAACCCATGTGACAAGGACTTTGCAGCGTTTTAGAATCCACGCATCTTTAAACGCGCTTTTAAAAGAAAAAAAATTTTAGGGGGTGTTATAAAATTCGTTTGCTGAGCGAATACATAGGTGTATTATTCACAGAATAATAAACCAAAAGGTGACTCATTGGAGCCTCCTTGACAGCTATTTATGTGGATTTATCAGGCGATAATTGTGTAAGAGGAATGACGCAGACCCTTTTGAGCAAATTTTAGAAGACATCGTTGCACTTATGCCTCTACAGAAATACTTAAATTTGATTTTAAAAAACCTATTCAATAATAGGTACCTTTTCACTCTTTCCTATTCCCAGAGAACCGTTGGGGGACTGATAACGACAGGCCAAGCGAGGAAACCCGGGGAGCGGCCGAGGTGGAACGACAACAAACAAGTTAACAAGGATCGCTCCTTCCCTTACACGATCAATGACAATCATAGGGGGAAAAAAATTATAACAGCTACTGAAAATCCTCGCAACAATGGAAAGCTGTTGAGAAGCTTGGGCGGCGTGAAGAAGTTCACGGTGACGAATGCGGAGATGGGCCGCAAATCGTCCGATAAAATAATATTAAACAGTCCAATATAGTTTTTGGTTTATTATTCTGTGAATAAAGTAAAATAAAACGCTCAGCAAAAAATTTCATAACACCCCCTCAAAATTTTTTTCTTTTACGTTTCAAGATGCGTAGATTCCAAAAATGCAATGTCCGTCCGCAGGCACTATAAATGTTCAAAGATAATCTGTATAAAAAATAATTATAAAACAAAACAAAAATATAAAAAGGGAGCCGAGGTCGTTTTTTTGGGGGTCAAAATTGGTGGAAACCATCAAAAATAGCTATTTCAATTATTTCACATGAAAGAAACAATAAATGAACAGCCAACATTTCTGTAGGTGTGTCCAATAGAATAATAAACCCATGTGACAAGGACTTTGCAGTCGTTTTGGTTTATTATTCTGTGAATAATACACCTATGTATTCGATCAGCAAAAAATTTCTATAGCACCCCCTCAAAATTTTTTCTTTTACGTTTCCAGGTGCGTAGATTCCAAAAATGCAATGTCCGTCCGCCGTATCACGTGTACCGGCTTTATTTTAGGTCTAGAAAAGTAGTTCTTATGCACAAATGCTCCATTTGGGCCCTAGTTGTGTCCCGAAACTTTTCAGCCCGATCGGAATATACCCAGGGATGTTATGAGTGGAAATTTGTATAAAAATAGGTACTTTTGCGTTTTAGTAACATGAGTTTTTGAGGTATCGTTTTCCATGTTTATTGGGACGAGAAGACCGAATATGAAGTCGATTTTGACCAAAGAGTGGAAAATTGAGGTTCTACCAAAATTGATTTTTTATGAGTCAAAAACCTGGGAAATCGTCTGAAATCACCATCAATTTGTATAATAACACTAGAAGAACTGTCAACACGTGGATCAAGACGATTAAATGTCACTACCGATGATCAGATTTAATTTATTAAAAAAAACGGTACTTCTTCATTATCTGGTATACACCAAAAAAAATTCTCAAATTTTGATTAAATTAATTAATAACGTTTCTCAACAAAAACAACTATTGCATACTTGTACCATCTATTCAGAAGTCCCAAACAACCTGCTCATTCACGGGATAGTTTCTGGGATTGTTTATCTTTTTTGAGATGCGAGCGCTAGCGAGCATCCAGATCGCTTGACAATGCGAGCGGCGGAATGGGAACTAAACTTCTTGTACACCCACCGTCTTGTCTGACTGAACAATCGATGTATTTGAGATAATGGTAATTGTTGTTGAGAAACGTTATTAAATAATTTAATCAAAATTTGAGAATTTTTTTTGGTGTATACCAGATAATGAAGAAGTACCAAAAAACCTTACTTAATTCGTGTTTTGGGGGCCAAAATTGGTAGAAACCATCAGAAATAGCTATTTCAATTATATCACATGAAAGAAACAATAAATGAGCAGCCAACATTTCAGAACGTGTGTCCAATAGAATAATAAACCCATGTGACAAGGACTGCAGCGTTTTGGAATCTACTCACCTTGAAAGGAAAAGAAAAAATGTTGAGGGGGTGTTACAAACATTGTTTGCCGAACGAATACATAGGTGTATTATTCACAGAATAATAAACCAAAAGGCCTAATAGGGCTTCTCTCCTGGGGAAGTGAGTACCTACCTAATTTTGAACCCTGATTATGTCACCAACACCCCAAAGCAGACATCACCAGGAAACACAGAATGTACCTGAGTCCCTTGAAGGGCTGGGGCTGGGATCCCTGTCGGCGCTGTCCCTCTTCCCTTTCTTCTTATCCGCACTCTTCTCTCGGGAGTTGTCACTTTTTTTCGGCATGGCGGCCTCTGCTTTTTCAGCCCTGTCTTGTACCGTGTGAACTGTAGAAGAATGGAATTGATTTTGTTTCTTGAATGGCAGGAACATGTGTTCGAAAACCAGATACCATTAAACGGGAGTTTTTATCAACTGGGTATCGACCGATATAATTGGTTTGTTGGTGAAATATTGTAGCAGAACATTTCACGATTATCGTAAACAGAATAAATACCATGAAGGTAGGTAAGTCTTTCCGGGACGACCAAGGTAACGAAATGAAAAATTTTTTAATCAAAATCTGTAATGGCTCTCTGCATACAGCGTTCACTCTTTGTTTTCTATATCCCTTATTTGCGCACATAACGCTGAAACGATCAAGAAGCGCTCGCAGGTACTGCGCGCAGCGCACTGGGATCATTCTGATATCCCATCACGAAGCTGATCACCAGTGCAAAAGTAGATATTTATGGTTCAATCATGTGGATGTTCGACGATCTTCTTTCAATAAACAATATTCCCTGCCTACGAACCTACTAAAAATCGAAATAGAGATAGCTGTGGGGCGAGGAATTCGACATGGATCAGCCTGGTGGTACCACATCGATTTCGTGTTCACATTTCCAACAGTCTATAAAGATGTATCTACTGGTAGGTAGGTCCTTATCTAAAATTATGCTTATTAAGACGCCAATGAGCAAAAAGGAATCCGCAGTTTTTATATGGAAACGTGGTTTTACTCATGAGCTCCCATATTTTGCACAGAGGTAGCTGTCGTCATTCTGAACAAAAGTCACAATGGGCGCAAAAAATTGTACCTACAGGATTTCGAGATATTGGCCGTTGAGGGTCCGATTTCGCGTATCCGGCGATAATATGATGCTTCTACTAATTTTCGCTTATCTATGACATAAGTTATTTGTTGATTGTTTTGGTTGTTTGGATACAAACAATCCAAACGGAAAAAATAACTTTACTTAGTTTCACCGTTTTGTATTTTTGTGCGCTCTGTGAAATAAAACTTATAACAAAGGTTATACGGCCCAGAATGGCGGAAGGAGGCGAAACAGTTGATAAAGTGAGTGGCATTGTTAAGCTGAATAGAAAGAACTATAAAACATGGGTATTCAATGTGAGACTCGAATTAAAAGATAGGAAACTATGGGAAGCGGTTTCAACCACAGACGATTTGGCTTTCGATGATATCCCTGAAGAGACCAAAGACCGAGCATACAGGTTGGTGGCTAGAACACTCACGGAAGATATTCAGGAATCCATTCTAGACATCACCTGTCCGAGAGCTTTGTGGCAGAAACTAGCTTCTGGGTTCCAACCGAAAACTAGATTGAGAAGACTCCAAGCCTCCAAAAGCCTTTACTCTGCAAAAATGTTGATCAATGAAGATATGGAGACGTATATCCATCGGGTGCAGTCATACACCTCGGAGATAGTAAAAGCCGGGAGCGAACGTATACACGAAGAACAAGTCTGCAATGTAATTTTAAATGGTTTGCCTGAAGAATACGAAACTACCGTAAGTATGATATGTACATTCGATGACACAGATTACACTCCTGAAAAGGTGGAAAGTATACTTTGCGGTGAGTTCAAACGAAAAGAAATGAAACGAAAAGAAGAAGAGTCTAATGATGAATCGAAAAATGTTTTATTAAGTCGAAGGGATTTTAAGCCGAGAAATTTTAGCCAGAAAATAGAGTGCTATAACTGTGGGAAAGAAGGCCACACGGCCAGATTCTGTAGACAAAGAAAGAAAATTGAAGAAGACAAGTCGACAAAGGATAAGAAATTGTTGAACGTTGTGTGTTTGAATGTTGCAAGTGCTCTCAGAGACGATGAATGGTTATTAGATAGTGGGGCTAGTTGTCATTTTTCTCCGAATCGTTCAGATTTCAAGGAATACAGGAAGTGTGATAATCAACAAGTTGTATCACTGGCATCAAAAACAAACTGTACGATCGTAGGCGTGGGAAGAGTGGAGATCGTAAGCAAGACCGTTGATGGCACATTTCAAGTCACCTTTGAAGAGGTTTATCATGTTCCCGAATTCAATTTTAGGCTACTATCGATTGCTACGATAGAGAGAAAAGGTTATTGTGTCATATTTCAGAAAGGTGTGTGTCAAGTATTTGATTCTGAAAGGAAATTGATAATCGAAGCGGCAAGGAATGATGCCAACATGTATTCATTGAGGAATTTCAAAAGTGCGGTCTGTCTACTGACTCGAGAAAATAAGAAAAGCTGGCATCAACGACTAGGACACGTCAATCAGAACCTAATACGGGATATGTATAAAAGAGAAGCGGTTAGAGGACTGGATAATGACGTATTGAGAGAACAAGTTAATAGTACGTGTGAGGCTTGTGTCAAGGGCAAAAACACTCGTAAACCCTTCCCGAAAATCAATGGTATGGTAACAACTAAGGTATTGGAATTGATTCATTCGGATGTGTGTTGTCTACCGATTGAATCGAATTCAGGATTCAAATATTTCGTCTCATTCATAGATGATTTTTCAAGGAGAGCAGTAGTTTACTTCATGAAGAGAAAACATGAGGTTTTGAAGTATTTTAAAAGATTCAAGTGGTTGGTTGAAAACCAAACCGGAGAAAATATCAAGTGTTTGAGAACGGATAATGGACGAGAGTACGTGAGCAATGCATTCGAACAAGAACTAGAAAGATGTGGAATAACTCGTCAACTCTCGTGCCCGTACAGCCCACAGCAAAATGGGGTTGCTGAGAGATTCAACAGGACAATGCTGGATTTGACAAGGACAATGTTAATTGCGTCACATGCTCCAAAAAGGTTCTGGGCTGAAGCCTTGAATACAGTGCTACGTAAAGAACAGGTGTCCTTTGGATAATGGAAAGACTCCAGAAGAAATCTGGACAGGAAACAAACCCAGCGTGAAACACATGAAACCGTTTGGTTGTAAAGCATTTGCTCATGTCCCAGCGGGGTTGAGGAAAAAGTTGGATGATAGAGCCATTGTATGTGCACTGCTAGGGTATAGTGGGGCTGCGAAAGGATACAGGTTGTGGGATATCACGAACGGCAAGCTTTTGATAAGTCGTGACGTCAAATTTGAGGAAAACGAATTCCCGTTCATCAAAGAGAATAAATCAACAGAAGAGTACAGTGACCTTGAATCGATGAACACGTTACAAAATCAGAGGGAAGAAATTAATGTCGTTGATGGACATGCTATTATATTGATGGACCAACAAGAGGAAGAACAGGGACATGCTCTGGAAGACAGAAGACGACAAGAAGAAGAACATGGACAAGATGAAAATGAACAAGAATCTGAAGGCGAAGAAAATGCAGAGGAGCAAGGAACAGGGAACCGAGATAGAAATCACAGGATGACGTTGAGGGACAGAACTCAGATCAAGAAACCTGACAGATACTGCGCGAATTCAATTGAGAAAAAGGACCCTAAAACATACAAGGAAGCCATGTCGGGAGAAGATAGAGATTTATGGGCAGCAGCGATCCAAGAGGAATTGAACTCTCTTGAGACCATGCAAGTTTGGGAATTGGCTGATTTGCCGCCAGGTAAGACAGCCGTAGGTTGCAAATGGGTGTTCCGAATTAAGTATTTAGCGGATGGAAGTGTTGAAAGGTACAAAGCACGACTGGTTGCTCAAGGATTCAGTCAAAGAGAAGGAATAGATTACAATGAAACGTACAGTCCTGTAATTAGTTTGCCTGCAATAAGATTGATTCTGAAACTTGCAATGAAGAACGAGTGGCTAATTCATCAGATGGACGTGAAAACTGCATATTTAAACGGAATTTTGAAAGAAGAGATATACATGAAATTGCCCGAAGGTTTGATGGAGAATCAATCGGATAGAAGAGTATGTAGGCTGTTGAAAAGCTTGTATGGACTCAGACAGTCAGGTCGCTCGTGGTATGAAACCCTTGATTCGAAACTCGAAGAAGGCGGAATGAAAAAATGTAAAGCAGAGCAATGTATATACACAAAAACAACAAAATCTGGCTTTGGCATTATTTTGGTTTATGTTGATGATCTAATTCTTGTGTCTTCTGATGAACAGACAATGAAAGAGATGAAAACCCTACTCGGCAAGCATTTTGAAATGAAAGACATGGGAGAATTGAAGTACTTGTTGGGAATAGAAGTCAAGAAAATTGGGGATGGCGTGATAAGTCTGAACCAACAAAAATACATCAAAGAAATATTGACTGAATTTGGAATGATGGACAGCAAACCAGCTCTCACACCATTGGATCCATATCAAGAACTAAGCAGGTCACAATGCCCATCAACAGTTGAAGAAAAGAGGGAAATGGAGAAGGTCCCTTACAGAAGGCTTGTTGGAAAATTAATGTATTTATCCCAAGCAACGAGACCAGACTTATCCTACGCCGTGTCAAAACTCGGTCAATTTTCGTCAAATCCAGGAAGGCCACATTGGACAGCGGCCAAACGAGTTCTCCGCTATTTAAAGGGATCATTGGAGAGGGAATTTGTGATTGATGGTAAAGGAGATGAAATGATAGCATCTTCAGATTCTGATTGGGGTGGAAATAAAGACGACCGGAAATCAACGTCGGGATTTGCAGTCATGATCGGTAGCACACCAATCATTTGGAAATCCAATAAACAGACATGCATCGGATTGTCAACAATGCACGCTGAATTTGTGGCAATGGCTTCGTGTGCCATGGAGGTAGTTTGGCTTGGCTACATTATATACGAGCTTGGCGTAGACTCAAAGGTGACCCCCAAAATTTTCTGTGACAACCAATCTGCCATTGAATTCGGAAGAGGCAACAAAGTCAGTTCCAATTCGAGGCATATCGATATACGTTACCACTATGTGAGGGATCTGATAAGAAGGCAAAAGATAGGAGTCGAATACATCCCGACCTGCGACAACTTGGCTGACATTCTTACGAAACCAGTTTCAAGATTCAAGAACGAAAAAGTAATGGAAAAAATCGGACTCAAGAAAAACAAAAACAGGGAAGAATTTGTTGATTGTTTTGGTTGTTTGGATACAAACAATCCAAACGGAAAAAATAACTTTACTTAGTTTCACCGTTTTGTATTTTTGTGCGCTCTGTGAAATAAAACATAACATTATTATCAATTATTTAAATTATATTGTTGTTACTGTTTCTCGCGTTTAGCACATGATCCAGCGGTATTGTTATGTTGCAGCAGTGGGTCGGTTTTGGTTTATCATTTTCAATAGAAATGTAGGTACGTAGAATCCGAAAATAAAATTTTAAAAATGTCTGTCCGTCCGCCGTACTTCGCACTTTTCGTAGTTACCATGAACCAAAATTAACGAAATTTGGGTTTTAGGTCCCATTTGGTGTCTAGTTGGTCCTCGAAGCTCGGCGTTACTGTCAGTCATCTCTAAGAGGTGAAAAACAGGGTTCGCAATTTTCAGAACGCCGTAGCTCGAGAACTTTCGATAGAAGGGCATGGTTTTTCAAACGTTTTTAAATTGATCTTGAACTAAAGAGTTTTTTGAGACTGAGTTTTTTCGTTTTTAAATATATCTCAAACTAAAGAATTTTTTGAGACCACCCAGAGCACTGTACGACCAGCCGTTCGTTTGAACCCGAAAAGCTTCGTCAACACGATCGTGAACGAAGCGGAATAAATCCCTCCCAGATATCAGATAAATATCAGTGCTACGGAACACCTGATTATAACACGGAGTTGGTTGGACTGTGATGTTATTTCATTTGAAGAATGATGGCTCTTCTGGATTTGCTGATAGGTACTTTTGTAATCTGAACAAACGTTACGTTTCATGAACAACAAGTAATTAGTTATTGAATCCTGCGCATTTTTATGAAACATTAATTCCCGGGTCGGCTGGACATACATACAGAAATGCTGAAAATACATTTATAATTTCTTTCATGTGTAGTAATTCATTGAAATAGGTATTTTTGATGGTTTCAACCAATTTTGGCCCCCAGAAACACGAATTAGGCTCCTATTTTTTTTACAAAAAAATTATCTTGATCATTGATAGTATCATTTTTAATTGTTTTGGTTCACCTGCTGATGCTACTTCTAGTGTTAGTATACAAATTTATGATGATTTCAGACAATTCCCAGGTTTTTGACTCACAAACAATGAATTTTCGAAGCTGAACCTTCGTTACAAATCCCGTTCTTCACTCTGATCAAAACTTCAACCCTCAAAAAACCCTGAAAACTCCCCATTTGTACACCTATTTTCCCCCAATAACACCCATTGGTGTATTCCGATCGGGCTGTCTTTAGCCTGTATCCATGCTGGGCGGGTGAGGAAGTGGGGGGGACACGTTGATATTCCAAATTGAGGAACAACAAGCTTACTATCTTTCCTTACTTGAGCAATTGTATGAAATGGTTTTCCACGGACTACAATGATAACCATGACGCCATAATCCATGTAGCACAATAACTGAGAAAGGTAATCACATCATCAATATACTTTAAAAACCTAGCAGAATCAAATTATGGCTCTTTCATATTGGGATGCCCCGTCTCGACTCGAGCGGTACAAAAAAATTTGTATTCTTCAATTATTGATCATTAGGTATCTGATTGAACAAAGTAATTAATCGTTGGTACCAGTTTTGTTATGGTGGAAGGGGTAAAACAAGCAGCCTACAGCACAGTTTTCCCTTCCCCAACAGGGAATCGCCCACATCCCGTCTGCCGCGTGTACAAAAACTCGGGAACAGCCCTGATCCTACACGGATGGGATTATCATATTTATACCTACAGTCACAACTTTTGAATTCGAATGAATGCTCACCACTGGACAATGGGAATTCAAACAAAGAAAGCCCCTGAACGACTCAAAACACAATCACGACACACGACACACAATCACGACACACAACACGACTCCTGTTCGGGTAAACTGCTGTAGATACCATCAAGAAACCTGTAGTTAGCTGTGCCTCGAGGCTTAGAAACGGCAATGTTGCATAGATCATCACCCAAATAGCAGCAACAGAATTGAAAAACGTCTGCCAATTCGAGCAGGCAGTACAGCTTCCTCACTTGAATCACATGAACTTATAGAATAGTTGGGTAGGTTCATTTTGATACGGGACCATCTACGATCCAACCCGCGTTTACCCTCAAAATTTCAGCTCTACGACTGTTTTTCGCTTAGTTGGAAGCGTTACAAGATAATGGTCAACATTTCATGTTAGCGCTTGCGCGGACGAAACTTACGGTACGATTCCGATGAAATTGAAGGAACTAACAAAGTGTTATTCCCGATTCTGAACTCATTTCAACGATGGGCGTTTCAAGTATTTCACGTTTGCGCATGCGCAGACTGAACAATTTCCATGATATTGAAAAGAGACCATTTGCGATCCAACCTGCGTCCACCCTCAAAATTTCAGCTTTCTACAACTATTTTTCGTGTAGTTAGAAGCGTTACAAGGTAATGGTCAACATTTCATGTTCGCGCATGCGTAGACGAAAGTCACGGTACTATTCCGATGAAATTGATATGGATCTATCAAAGTGTTATTCCTGATAGACTCTCCGAATTTGAACTCATTTCAACGATATATAAGGTAGTTATGGGGGTTCCAAGTATTTCACGTCTGCGCATGCGCAGCCAGAACGATTTCCATGATTTTGAAAAGGGATCATTTGCGATCCAACCTGCGTCCACCCTCAAAATTCCAGCTTTCTACGACTATTTTTCGTGTAGTTAGAAGCGTTACAAGGTAATGGTCAACATTTCATGTACGCGCATGCGCAGACGAAATTTACAGTACGATTCTGATGAAACTGATAGGAACTATCAAAGTATTATTCCTGACAGACTCTCCAAATTTGAACTCATTTCAACGACATTTAAGGTAGTTATGGGCGTTTAACGTATTTCACTTTTGCGCATGCGCAGACGAATGTTACAGTACTTTTTTAATGATTTTTATACGGGACCATCTGTGATCTAACCCGCACCTACTCGCCGAATTTCAGCCGATTTCAGCTATTATTTCGGGTAGTTATGGGCGTTACAAGGAATTGCCACAGACAGAAAGACACGGAGCCAAAAACGTTCCTCGATGTCTGAAACGCAAAATGGTAGTGGAAATTTAAATTTTGGAGGACATGAATTTTTTACTCAATCATGAATCCAAGGCTTCCTTACCTTCGGTAGTGAGGAAGCAAAAACGAAGATCCCCCAAACAGGGAGCAAATTTCAAATTAGAGGACTTTCCCCTAGTGCACGACATGTAATCCAGTTACTATGTAGCAGAGAGGCGGACGACGACTTGAATGTAACGAGTGACATTGAAATATCGAGTCCCAGCTGACTTCCTGGTCTGCTTATTATATGGAAAGGTATTTCAACTCATTACAGTTATTTTAAGTGTACTTTTCCCTCCCCTCACCACAAGAGGCCGCTATGAGAGCCAGTCGTCCTTGCAGTTATGGCCGCTCCCTCTGTGTCCGGGGGCCCGGACTAAAGTTGAAGGTTAAATGGCTTTAAAATTCCTGCGAGGCCTTTCGAGGGATTCAAGTCCTAAAGAGACTCACAAGTTCGCTCAAAGAATGAATACTTGAAGAGATGTTTCACTTACTTGACGATAATAATATTTCAACTGCTGTAATTGAGACCTTGTTAAGAAGTGAGATATCTAAATTATTGTAGTGACTCACCACACGACGGGGTGCACATGACAATTAAACTCGTACTTACCTGAAACAAAACAAAATAGGTAGTTGATTAATAATGTTGTCATTTCACCGAATACGAAATTCAGTGTTCAGGTTCAACACAACAAGGAAACAGACAGATTGACATACTCAGTCTGTAATTAATTAATATCAACATACAGCCCGAACCCTTCCAAACAAAACTCAGGAGGTTTTTTTCTCCAAATAACTACTTCAAATTTAGACCTCAAGGGATCGACTGTGGTACGCTCCTGTATATACTCGTATAGCCATGTCCTGAAGATCTGTTAATTCGTCAAATAACGATGTGCCAAATCCTTATTGCTTCGTTGTCACCACTTTTGTATTCAAATAGCGATATATTTCGTAAATCCACACTAATATCCTTATTATTATTATTTTAAAATGGAAACCGCGGATCCAAAATCAGATTCTACGTAAAATTTCAAAACAGAACACAAACACGACTAATTTTTGGTTTATTATTTTCAATAATGAACCATTGGAATCGAGCATGAAAAAAAAAATTCTTACCCCCCCTCAAAATTTGATGGTTTACGTTTCAAGGTATGTAGAATCCAAAACTGCAATAAAAATATTTCTGTCTGTCCGCCGTACGCCGTACGCCGTACGGGCCACTTTTCTTAGTTACCATGAAAAAAAATTGATGAAATTCGGGTTATAGGTTCCGTTCGGCGTCTAGTTGGTCCTCGAAGCTCGACGTTACTGTGAGTCATCTCTAAGGGGTTCAAAATAGGGGTTGAAATTTTCAAAACGCCTATACCATTTTTTTACGTAAATATTTTTACGGTTTTAAATATTTCTTGAACTTGCGAGTTTTTTAAGACCATCCGGAGCATCGTACGTCCAGCCGTTCGTTCACAGTAAGGCCCCGAAGTTTGCACCGACAGGCATTTTCGACTCCAGTGTGAATGAAATTGTATACAATTCAAACCAAATCTCGTAACCAGAGACGCGCCCACAATAGGAATTTGTGAATACGGCCAATCATTGGTAGGGATCACCTGATTATATTGGCGGAGTATGAAGTCGAGTTGGATGTTCTGTGATATTATTTAATTTGAAAAATGATGGCTCTTTTGGAGTTTGTTGGTAGGTAGTGAAACTTGAACAAACGTTGAAGTATTATTGATGGGTAAATTATTACTACGGTAAATCATTACTCAACGGTAAATTATTACACAACGGTTCATTATACCATCTACGTAGAAGGGGCTGGAGTTTGTTGGTAGGTACTTTTGCAACTTTTTTCACTCCTCATCAACAATTTCTTTTCAGAACTTCATTGTGTGTTTCTTTTTGTTAGGTACTGTTTGTCATCGGCAGAATTATTTTAGCAACTAACTCGTGATTTAGGTAGGTACCTAGTAACGAGTACGGGGTTAGGTACTAACCTACGGAGGGTCTGCGATCTACATAATATGTATAGAATAGTACATATTATATTATATAGACGGGTTATCTATACATAGAGCTGTGATCTGTAACAGGAGGGTATTCTATACAAAATAATAAACCGTTGTGCAGGGATTTGCAGCGTTTTTTTGTAGTACGCAAGCAGAGATACGAAAATGAGTGCCAACGATACGAAATGTGAAAATAACACGTTTCAATTGTGTTCTACGCGACCTACCTCATTATGATACATAATTTTGATATATTTTTTTCACGCTGAATCGCGTGATGTCAATTTTTCGATAAGCCACGGGATACCCAACAGACGACATTACCACACACGTACCTAATGTAGAAGTAATTAATTTTGGTTCATAGTAACTAAGGAATAAACGAAACCGTATAAAGAAATTTTTTTATTCCATTTTTGGATTCTACGTACCCTGAAACACAAACCACCAAATTTTGAGGAGGGTTAATTTTTTTTCCCATGCCAGATTTTGAAGGTTTATTATTGAAAATAATATACCAAAATGGAGATATTCGTGCACGAGGTCACAGATTTATATTAGAAATCGAATGATACCACATGTGTTGGGGTAGGTGTGATGGAAAAAAGTTGTGGAAGTCGATTTTGAAAAAAAAGAAGAAAACGCTGCAAATTATTACACAAAGGTTTATTATTCACCTGTATAGATGCCCCTTCTGCGTAGATCACGGTTTTCTGTGTCAGTACCCTCGAGTGGGACGAGCGTTGCGATGGGCAGGGTAGGTTACCAGGGGGGCTAAATGAAATGATGGAGATCGAAATAATACCAAAAGGGCGAAATAATACCGAAAGGGCGAAATAATACCGAAAGGGCGGCAACGAGCGGCAGCAACTTTTTCTCGATCCGCCGCTACGCCCGCATACTCTCATAATACGCTTGTTCCCGCTCGCTTGAACACTTGCAAACGTATGATAAACCACCCTTGGTTGAAATCGATCAAATTGAGACCGATTTCATGAGACGATGCATCTCTCATGATTTTATGGGATTTTATGGACCTACCAGGGCAGGTCCGGATTTTCGGGAGCTTAACCTTTGTTACAACCTCAATTCTTCACTCTTTGGTCAAAATCGACTTCATATTCGGTCTTCTCGCCCTAAAAAACATGGAAAACGGTACAACACAAGCTCGTGTTCACTAAAACCTTAAAAAAACCTCGATATTATTATTTTTTTATTTTTACACCCATTTTTCTCCCATAACGCCCCTGGGTCTGTTCAGATCGGACTGCCGAGCTTTGGAGCACAACTAGGAGTCTTTGTTCCCAAATGGGGACCCAAACTGTAAGTGGAAGAACGACGGTTTTTAGACCAAAATTTAACGTAAATTTAAGGCTGAAACTTCGTTAGAACCTCAATTTTCCACTCTTTGGTCAAAATCGCTTCATATGCCTTATCGTCCTAACAAATATGGAAAACGATACCTCAAAAGCTCATGTTACTCAAACACAAAAATTACTTATTTTATACCCATTTTTCACCCATAACACCCCTGGATATATTCCGATCGGATTGCAAAGTTTCGGGACACAACTAGGGCCCAAATGGAGCATGTGTGCGAAAGAACGATTTTTTTTAAGACCGAAAATGAAATAGTCATGCATGGTACGGCGGACGGACATTGCATTTTTGGAATCTACGCACTTTGAAACGTAAAAGAAAGAATTTATACATTTTTTTGCTCAGCGAATACATAGGTGTATTATTCACAGGATAATAAACCAAAAACATTCAGCGTAGGTGAACTTGTGTTTCCTGATGGATATCCCGCGGATTTCGGGTTCGCCTGCTTGAAAACCTTCCAGAGTTAAAAGGACGCTCGCCAAATAAGGCAGAATGATGTCATACGGCATCACCGACTCCGGGATTGTCGTGTCATCGTTGAGCCGGGCCTACGAGACAACCGGTTTTGCAGGGAGTTTGTTTTTTCTCTTAAATTAAACGTCAGGCACCGCTGTGTGTTTCCGAAGTGGTTTATTCTGAAGAAATACTGCCTCAGCAAACGGGAACTCGAGTCCTCTCAAACTATCAGCAAACTCCGACGTTATGAGAAATACTACCATAAATAGGTTCTACGATTTACCACACCAGCGTTATGGCAGACGGGTCATAGATATACAGGGTGACCCAGTTCCTTCTGGAGAAACTCAGGGAATCGATTCTACTCTTCATTTTGAACAAAAAATGCTCAGTAGCAATTTTTCGAAAAGTTCTTCGTTTTAAAGATATCCGACAATTTGTGTTTTTCCAACTTTTAACCTTACCACATAAAAACGCTAATAAATTCGAATATATTGAGACTACAACTAATCCAATTACACCGTTTGAAAGAACGATAAATTTCCTGTAATATTCTTCTATTCTCAATGATCAGAGTTACTTAAAATGTTGGTTAATATCAGTTGGAACATTTGAAAATTTCAAAATTTAAAATTGTGAAAAAGATTGTACGTTCTACTGAGATTACAAAAAAAATTCCTACAACTTGTCAAATTTCACAAAACTTCTTCATCTAATAGGCTTTACTGCATTGATATTCTTAGATTTAAAAATAACGTTGTAGTAGAGTTAAAAAATGGTAATTAACGTTTGAAAACATGAGCAGAGATGAATGAGGGGTATATCAATATAAAGCCTACTAGATGAAGAAGTTTTTGTGAAATTGGACAAGTTCTATGTATTTTTTGTAAGCTGTAAGGTTCTGATCTTTTTCATAATTTTAAATTTTGAAATTTTCAAATGTTTCAACTGATATTGGCCAACATTTTAAGTAACTCTGACCATTGAAAACGGAAGAATCGTACAGGAAATTTATCGTTCTTTCAAACGGTGTAATTGGATTAGTTGTAGTCTCAATATTTTCGAATTTATTAGCGTTTTTATGTGGTAAGGTAACGAAAAGTTGGAAAACAAATTGTCAGATATCTTTAAAACGAAGAACTTTTCGAAAAATTTCTACTGAGCATTTTTTGTTCCCAATGAAGAGTAGAATCGATTCACTGATTTTCTCCGGAAGGAACTGGGTCACCTTGTACATTATATACTGATAAATTATTGGCGATTCCATATAGGTAGTTCAAGCTTAACTGCAAAAAACTTTGCAACCCGATCGGAATATACCCAGGGGTGTTATGAATGAAAATGTGTATAAAATAGGTACTTTTTGTGTTGCAGTAACAGGTTAGTAAAATGAGCTTTTCCGGTATCGTTTTCCATATTTTTGGGGACGAGAAGACCGAATATGAAGTCGATTTTGACCAAAGAGTGGAAAATTGAGGTTCTACCAAATGTTCAGCTCCCAAAATTGATTTTTTATGAGTCAAAAACCTGGGAAATCGTCTGAAATCACCATCAATTTGTATAATAACACTGGAAGTAGTATCAACACGTGGATCAAGACGATTAAATGGCACAACTAATGATCAAAGATAAATTGAAGGGGGAAAAAAAAGGAGCGTACCTAATTCGTGTTTTAGGTGCCAAAATTGGTGGAAACCATCAGAAATAGCTATTTCAATTATTTCACATGAAATAAACAATAAATGAACAGCCAGCATTTCTCTAGGTATGTCCAGTAGAATAATAAACCCATCTGACAAGGACTTTGCAGCGTTTTCACTTTGACTGGCAAGTAGGCATGGGGTGTGAGGAATGTAACTTCTAGCCCATGGGCGTACCAGCAAATAAGATGGAAATCAAGTCAGCATGCGAAAGGTATTATAAAGTACCCCTATTTTGCTATAACCCGAAAAAATTCAAGTGACAAGTCAATTTTTGTAAAAAAAAAAAATAAATAAAAATAATAATAATAATAATAAATCGATTTTTACCAAAATACCACGTTGCGTTGCGTTGTTCCGCATTCAAATGCCATTTTCTCCCCCACAATTCCTCGAAATACATGGAAATCCATATCAAGTTTGACCAATTTGGTGAGCTAAGAGGTTTTTGCACAAAAAAGGCCGTTTCCGTCCACTGTGGGTCGTGAGGCTGAGAATTCTGTAAGTTATGCGCGGCCCGCCACTCAAATGCACGTCTCCTGTTGGGATTAACACTCGCGAACACGCGTTGTCAACATCCGATCAGCCTCTGTGACTTCCATAGCAATCGCTTCTCCGTCGTTTGTTTCATTCTTTTCGTAGCGTTTCAGGATGTGAACGCAATGGCCGCTTCCTCAGGTCTTGGCTACACACCAAGTCGGTTTGTACGGTGGTGGGTGGATCCAGAGGCTGCCTTGTCTGTAGGCTGCTACAGCCTATTGCTACAGGTGCTGCAGGTAGTTGCGGAACTATTCTCGTATTCCCGAGTTTCCATTAGGAAACGCCCCTTTCTCCGACCTTGTGTTGCCTCAGCCTGACTGTAAATCACTGCTTGGGATGACGAATTTTGAGCAATCTTTCATCAAAATCACCAGCGCATACTGCCCTCCTAAGTAAAAACGTCTGTCCAAAATTGGCGTATAGGTACCAATATTTTACTAACTTCATTATGACTAACTTTCGTTCATTTTTATTTCATTTTACAGTTGTTGTATCGTGCGTAGGCCAAGTCAGTTTGTGCTATCATGTTGTACTTACTAAAGTAACCTAAGTAAGAAACTGAAAAATGTAAAAGGCTTATTTTGTTACTTTTACTAAATACATATGTGTTATTGAATTGTCGTGGTATCCTCCCAGAACCACTCCTTGTAAACTTAAGATCTCGCCAAATAAACATAGAAGTGGGGACAGAAGACGCGGGAGAGCCGAGGTACCCAGTGGGGGATCCCCACCATCCTCCACTAGCTGGAGGATGGAGGGAGATAGCCCTAAGGGCTATAAATACTCGCCTCCTTCGCCTTTCCAGCCATTCTACGCTCTCCATAAGTCGCTGACTTATCTCTCTCTCCTCACTCCTCATCTCTATCATTATACCTAAAAGATCCTGGGAATGGTGGTGGTCGGCCCATAACCAAACCAGGCAACGCTCCCTAAAAGATCTTGGGCATGGTGGTAGTTCGCCTATAACCAAACCAAGCACACTTCCAAAAAGATCCTGGACATGGTGGTGGTCGGCCCATAACCAAACCGGACACACATCCTAAAAGATCCCGGGTATGGTGGTAGTACACCTATAACCAAACCGGGAACATCCCCCCTCGACGCCTCTCGTAGTGGATGTGCGTCATATATACATTCACTACATGAATGTATTCTGTTTATTGTACGATGTTTCTATCACTCATTTAACCCTCAGTTTTGCCTTATATTTAGCGATATATCGAAATTCCGATATATCGTATATATCGATATTTTTCACCCGACATTTTTGTACCATCGATATGTTGCTTGAGATATATCAGAAAACCGATATATATCGATTTACTTAAACAATTTGCCGTCCTTAGACGAGAGAGAGGGATTCGACAGAGAGAGAGGGAAATTCGAGAGAGAAGTCGCAAGTGCTAGGTCGAGTCGTCGAATGCTGAGCTGGGCTGTAAGGGCGAGTATTTATAGGGATTTTTCCACCCGTCCCTGGTCCACCGTTAAAGTCGTTTGAGGCGAATGGCGGTTGGGGAAACCCCAGCTCGGCGTTCTCCGCGTTTATTTGGTGAAATCTTACATTACAGGAGTGGATTCTGAGAGGAAATCACGACAAGTACCTTCCTATTTATCCAAACATTTCTACAGTTGCTTCGAAAATTCTCGTGCTCTTCTCCTCTACCTACCTATGTGAATCGGGATTTCACACTTGCTGGCACTGAAACCAAAAACAGGAAACCGCTTAAATGTCGAAAGTGACCTACGATGCGCCTTACTGAAAATCACTCCAAAAATAGAGAAATTAGTCACCAAAAACCAAGTCAAGTGTTACATTAACCACAGAACTAATAATTAATAAATTAATAAATTAATAGAATAAAATTTTATAAAATTAGAAATGTTGATTACCTACCTACTGTTAATGAAAAATTTCAGTTTAAAATTGGGTTTGAATTTATTCACTACTTATCTACTATATATACCATTTTTGAGGAGGGGTAGAGTATAGTTAACGTAGAACAAGGAGGAAAAGGGGCGTAATGGCGCTCGCATCGAGCAATGGGGGGCGCTTTCAAAAAAAGTTGAGAACCCCTCTGGTAAATCACAGTAAGAATTCTGAAAACTTGAGTGATGTGGCAGAGTCACAGCCCGTGACATTTGCTTATTTCGTAACCTGTAAAGATGATTCTCACTTCTCGCATTCCTGTCAATTGTTAGCCTCTATCCTCCTGTAGGCCTCCTTAATGTAGCCCTCTATCTTCAGCTAGGTACCTCATACTTACTGTATGGTTCCCATTATTATTAGTAATTAGCTCAGAGTAAACAGAGAGGGCCTATTCACTAAGCCAAAGAGACATCTCTTTTTGTTCTGACTCTCTCTTTTGGCAGAAGAGATTTTTATAGTATCCATGGCAGGGTTATTCAGTAACTTCTAAAAGAAAGAGTTGGCAGCCATCTTGGCATTTTCGATCTCTTTCAGAGAGACACCTAATTAGGTGTCTTTTCTAGAAAAAGAGAGTCCCTTTCTCATTTCTCGTCTGTTTGATATTGATCGTGTATCATCCTTCGTTCATCGGCTACCACACTGGTCATTTTGATGTATGTTTTTTCATATCTTAAAGGTAAGTCGATTGTTCATTAAAATATATAGGTACATGTCATCGATTCATGAGTAAAAAGGTCTAAGTAGGTACGGGTTGAGAGCTATTTCCGTAAAATAGACGAACCTGGGAGACACTTGAAGAGACTGTTTCCCGAGGGGGACCATCTCTCCCAGGAGATTTTCAAAATAGATAATCTATTCTCACTATCTCTTTTAGTGAATAGGCCCCCAGGATCCAAGACCGCTATCGTTGTCTACTCTCGGCATAACGACAATTTTGGTTACCTGTAACGAAGTAAAAGCTCAGTTCCAAGACAGAACCTCGTCTCTACAAGGACAACTGCCTACTTTCAACGAGTACTTGCCTACCGAACGAGTATCCGTTGGGTTCTCACAAGTGATAAATTGTTTGGCTGCGAGTTATCGCAATGTCGAGTACATCGAGTTTAGCTCAACGACACCGTTAACGCAAGATAAGACTCAACGACAATAAATGACAGAGTTTTGTGACTCCGAATGCGCTACTTTCTTTTTTTCCAGAACACAACAGTGTTGTTTCACCTTAATGTTTAATAGTTCGCGATTTCTTATTTCTTTTCCCCCCACAGATAACGTCGTCTTTAATTTGGACTTCTTTTTATTTTCAGTTACGCATTACGGATAATTGTAAGAATACAAGTACGCTCTTGCAATGGGTCCAACATTTTGGTTTACTATTTTCAATAATGAACCATTGGAATCGTAACCCCCCCTCAAAATTTGATCAAGGTATGTAGAATCCGAAAATGCAATAAAAATATTTCTGTCTGTCCGCCGTACGCCGTACGGGCCACTTTTCTTAGTTACCATGAAACAAAATTGATGAAATTCGGGTTCAAAATAGGGGTTGAAATTTTCAGAACGCCGTATCTCGAAAACTTTCGATAGAAGGGTATGGTTTTTTTTACGTTATTAAACTTGTCTTGAGCTAAACAATTTTTTGATACCACCCAGAGCATTGTACGACCAGCCGTTCGTGTGCACCAAAAAGCTTCGTCAACACGATCGTGAATCAAACGGTATAAATCCGGCCCGGATATCATCACTAGGGAGCACCTGATTATAATCAAGGATGGCTGTATGAAGTCGAGTTGGTTGTTCTGCGACATTATTTCAATTGATAAGTGATGGACTGTTGGATTTTGTTGGTAGGTACTTGTGAACCTTGAACAAACGTTGAAGTATTGTTGATGGGTATAAATTATTACACAATGGTAAATTATTACAGAACGGCAAATTATTACACAACGGTAAATTATTACAGAACGGTAAATTATTACGTAAATTATTACGGACGAGAAGACCGAATACGAAGTCGATTTTGACCAAAGAGTGGAAAATCGAGTTCTACCAAATGTTCAGCTCCCAAAATTGATTTTTTATGAGTCAAAAACCTGGGAAATCGTCTGAAATCACCATCAATTTGTATAATAACACTAGAAGTAGTATCAACAGGTGGATCAAGACGATTAAATGGCACTACCAGTGATCAAAGATAATTTGAGACAAAAAAAGAGTGTACCTAATTCGTGTTTTGGGGGCCAAAATTGTTGGAAACAATCAGAAATAGGTATTCAATTATTTCAAGTGAAATCCAATCCAATAGAATAATAAACCCATGTTACAAGGACTTTGCAGCGTTTTTCCTTTTGGAGATGCGAGCTTGCGAACATACAGACCACTTGTCTATTCAGACAGAAAAATAACGCTAAAATATATTACTAAGTGAATTCACAGCCTGGTATGGACTGAGGGTGACTGTCGCACACTTATAGGTGGTCGCGATTGGCTATTGACACGTATTCGTCAGACCTGGCAGTCTCAATGTGACGTCATCCTCGACCTATCAAACAGTTCGATCTGACTCTTGGCCCACGGCCACCACCCGCATGCGTCGACAGAAGACAAAGGGAAGTGCGATTACATGAAGAGAACCGAAGGTGCTGTTGGGTGAAATGCAGCACTCGCATCTTCCTTGTGAGAAATATAAGTGAGAGATGACAGTGAGAGTGACCACGAGGACAATGAAGCGGAGCGCAACTCTGAAACTTTCGTGGCGATCGCTCCATCATTACCCGCTTTCTCGGTGGTTTCGGTTGATGACACGAGCTACTTGTCACAATCCCCCCACCATAATACTTCCTCTCCTGACTTCCCACGCAGTGTCACCTCAGACCTCAGTTTCCTTCCTACTCCTAGAGAGCGACCTACAAACGAGGATTCAAGGGGGCTCGGCAAATAAAATAAAAACGTCTTCCTCACTTGAATCACATGAACGTATAGAATAGTTGGGTAGGTTCGTTTTGATACGGGACCATCTGTGATCCAACCCGCGTGTACCCTCAAAATTTCAGCTCTCTACGACTGTTTTTCGCGTAGTTAGAAGCGTTACAAGGAAACGGGCAAAATTTCATGTTCGCGCATGCGCACACGAATGACATTCTCATAGATCTATCAAAGAATAAATTATTCTTGATCGACCCTCCAAATCTGAGCTCATGCCAACGATATGTAAACTAGTTACGGGCGTTTCAAGTATTTCACGTTTGCGCAAGCGCAGACGAAACGATTTCCATGATTTTTCAACGGGACCATCTGCGATCCGCGTGTACCCTCAAAATTTCAGCTCTCTACGACTATTTTTCACGTAGTTAGAAGCGTTACAAGGAAACGGTCAACATTTCATGCCCGCGCATGCGCGGACGAATGAAATTCTCATAGATTTTTCAAAGAATTATTCTTGATCGACCCTCCAAATCTGAGTTCATTTCAACGATATTTAAAGTAGTTACGGGCGTTTCAAGTATTTCATGTTTGCGCAAGCGCACACGAAACGATTTCCATGATTTTTCAACGGGACCATCTGCGATCCAACCCGCGTGTACCCTCAAAATTTCAGCTCTCTACGACTGTTTTTCGCGTAGTTAGAAGCGTTACAAGGAAACGGGCAAAATTTCATGTTCGCGCATGCGCACACTAATGACATTCTCATAGATCTATCAAAGAATAAATTATTCTTGATCGACCCTCCAAATCTGAGCTCATTCCAACGACATTTAAACTAGTTACGGGCGTTTCAAGTATTTCACGTTTGCGCATGCGCAGACGAAAGTGCTTCATTCAATTTACATTCAGCTTTGTGAAGTCAAATCTTACATTTTTCTATTTCCGATTCCCCCCCAATTAAACAATTCTGGCTCGGATACATGTGTTAATGTTTCACTACACAGCTCGGGTACTTAATCTAGGGATGTCCCAAAAGTATCGATACTTTTCGAAAAAAGTATCGATACATATCTATACTTTTTCCCCCTGATATATATCGTAGTATCGATACTTTTTTCCCAGTATCGGAGCCGATACTTTTTTTTATCGCACACATTTTATCAGTTTCAACACCTACGACGTGTAGGTACTGTTGACAGTACCAATACTACTACTACCAGTACTAATTGGTGGGAGACCAACCACTTCAACAAATTAAAGAAAGTTGATGTACCACCACCTCCTGCTCTCAGTGAGAATCAGCTGTCCTCCATTTAGTAGGAAGGGCCAACAAAATGTTAACCCAACCAAGCAACCAATCAACCTAACTCAATAGTTTTTTGGCTGGATTTTCTTTGTTCTTTCTTGTTTTCTGATGTGATTGTGCCGAATTAATGAAATAATGCCATGCCTTGTCATGTCAATAATTTTGAAAAACAAGCGCCCAAACAAAAAAAAGTTTCAAATATAAAGAAGTGATTTATTGTATTGTTCATTTTATAATAATCTGGAATAATTCTTCGATAGGCTGACGATGGTATTTTATCTTATACCAGTGTAGATGAAGTAAAAACGTGGGATGCGACATAATATTCACTGTCACACTGATGGAGAGAGAATAAAAACGACATTTCCACCCATTTTTGAAAAAGTAACAAAAAGTATCTTAACTTCAAAATATCGATACTTTTGGAAAGTATCGTATCGATACTTATTGAAAGTATCGTATCGATACTTATTGAAAGTATCGTATCGATAATTATTGAAAGTATCGTATCGATACTTTTTGAAAGTATCGTATCGATACTTTTTGATCCTTTAAGATGTATTGATACGATATATATCGATACTTTTGAAGTATCGGACATCCCTAACTTAATCTATTCTCTATTATTCCGCGCATTCCGGTTTTACTGATATCGCCGATTCTGACCGAGGGGTTAGCGGGGGTTTTTCGAGCCGGGAAAGCGGGTCAGTGGGTCAGCCGGGGTGGAAAATGCACCTTAGGACTCGAGGTGGGATGAGATCCATAATGTGCCACAACCTGGTGATCCAGACACCGATTATTTTAGCGGAATTCACACACCTTGGCTATCAGTAGGTCATTGGATTCCTGTTATAGCAATAAATTTCCAATGATTCGCGGCGTCCAAATAAAGATCTCACTGTTATTATTAGGGTTCGGATCCGGGCATATTTGCATATTTTAATGGGCGATTATACTCGTTGAAACAAGTATTTTAGCAGTAGAATGAGGTCTCTAGAGTTTACAGAATAGAAGTTATAAAATCTTATAAAATCCTGTTGGGGCCTTTTTTTTTTAAATAAAATCCTATAAAATCTTATATGTGGGGTTTTCTTGGTTTAGTGTACTATTTTGCTCATTTTCGGATGAAAATCGCATATTTCCTACCATACGAAAAGAGGGCATATATTATTGAAAAATACTTGAAGGATTTTGAATCCTCGAACCGTTTCAAGCTCATTGCCAAAGCTAAGGCTGCCCTTATGCAAGTTCACTTCCTGAACTCATCCTGAGGCTCGAAACCAACGGAAAGGAACTCACTGAAGTTGTTAAATTGATGGAAGATGCCCTTGAGAAAGCCGGCAATTGGCCCGGCAAGACTGGGAAAACTGTCAAAGAGAAGCTGGAATTCGTTCATTGAACGGAATCCTGGCTGGCCAAAAGTTGGCCAAAATGCTCAGAGGAGAACCGTGCAAATGTCTCAATTTCACCCCAGCAGAAGCAGCTTCACTAAAGTATTTGCCTCTCGTTTCAGCTGACGTCGAGAGATCATTTTCCGCCTCGAAGTTGTTGGTAACTGATTTAAGAAAATATCTGAAGGCTGAAGAAAACATTGAAAGGATGCTGGTGATTCAGTACAATTCCCAGTTGCAAAAAGCGCGTTTTCGCTCACATGCACCAACTCATATTTTTATTTGTTGCACGTAGCTCCTAGTACATAAATTTAAAATAAAAGAATGATTTTTAAACCCCTTCACTTTCTTTCCCTTTTTTCAAGTTTTCTATCGAGCGCTATGCTTTTTGAGCCCATGACTGAGCTTATTTATCCATTTATTGATCCTATATGACAGTCTTAGTTAGCCATTTTTCGATCCTTTTTACGATCTTATTTAATGGGTTTTACGCGCTTATTCAGAGGTTTTATCGGCCCTATCGATCCGAGCCCTAGAAGTTATTATGAATGGGTAGGAACAATTTGACCGGAACAAACCGAGTTTCGTGAGACGCGAGAGGTCCTCATTTGGTTGGAAATTATTTTAAACCTTGAAACAACGAAACGTCTCGACACTGGGATTGTTCAGAGTAAAAATATTTGAATTTCTCTTCATTACATTCTGAGCACGACAGTGGAAATGAATAAAGACATTCCCATCCCTTGCTCTGACTCGTCTCTTCCCTGGAAACAGCTAGAAAAGTTATGCGGGGGGGGAGTGGAATAACTTCCGGATGCTGACTGTACGATGACTTCAGTATGCATGACTGATACAGTGATAAGGTGATACAATGACAGACTCCCAATTCTTTTGTCGTTCGTGAAAACGTAATGAGATTAGGGGTGTCGGACATTTGAATTGGCAGACGAGTGACTAGCAGTTGCCTTCAATGATCAACGGCGCCTGGCGCTAAGACAATAGGTCCATTTCGAGGGCACTGACACTCGAGGTGGCAAGATCGGACTCAACTTCCATCAGGGCTTTGTTGTATTGGATGATATCCATGTTATGATGTGTTCCATCAGAATTTCTTGAGAATGAAATGTTTTTATTTAAATTTATTTCGCAATATTTTTAGTTGCGGTGTTTTGGGGTTTTTGGTGGACGGGTACGTGTTCACCACTTGTCGTGAACGGCGGGTTTTCAAGAGAGTAGGTTGGAGAGAAGGGGTCACCAGAAAGTCGCGAGTTAGTTACGAGATTTTGGATAGGAGCAGAAGAGAGATGGAGGTGAGAAGCGTGAGAGAATGGATGTGGTAGGATGTGCTCCTATGGAGTCTTTTAACTAACTCTCCGCGGGCGGCTAGTACCCCGCGGTTTTCACCAACAGCAGGTACTGGGTGGGAAGGATGTGTCCCGCGGTCTTCACCAGCAGCAGATACTGGAAAGATGGTGGCTAACACCCCGCGGTTTTCACCAACAGCAGGCATCAGGAAGGGTAAGAGAGAGAGTGAGAAGGGGGGGGTGACGGCACAAGCGGCTAAGTTGCGGTAAATGAGCGGCCCCACTCAGTTCAGCAGTACTTGTACCAGCGGCCCCGGTCGGTCGAGCCGTATGTACGAGTGGTCCCCCCCCCCCCCCCCCCCCCCTCGGAAAATGAATGAATGGAAAGAATGAAACGAATAGTACCTACTCGAAACTTATTTCATGCATTTTAACTGGCTGCCCAAAAGTGAACATCGTCATACAGAACATATACAAAACACACAATCACAGTCACAGCACTTAACTGGCAACTACATACAGAGAAATTCTCAGTTATTGGGCCTGGGCAGGTACTTATTTAGCCAGAGTTATGTCATGTTCGTCGAGTCTTTTGCTTAATTTTACTTTTCGGGAGCAACGTGGCCGTTAATTCTGGTGCCATCTTTAAACACTGCGGATTCCAACTGCCTTGCGGCCAGGGCCGCTCGTATCATTTCTAATCTGTGCCCTCTGACCAGGCGGGGCCGCTCGTAAAGTACCCAGAAGGGGGACGAAAGAGGGGGATTCGAGAGAGAGAGGTTCGAGATAGAAGTAGCTACTCGAGGGTCAGATCGTCGAATGCCGAGCTGGGCCAGAAGGGCTGCTTATAAAGGGGCCATTCCACCCGTCCCCCATCCACGATCGGCCGTTATGACCGTTTTGGGCGTTGGGCGGTTGTCTGGGAGGGACCCTTCACCTACTTTCCCTTGCGGTCGCCTCAGCTCAACGTTCGTCGTATTTATTTGGTTAAAATCTCAAATATTACAGGAGCGATTTTGAGGAAATCACGACAGGGATAAATAGAGTTTTTTTCTTTTCCCAGAGGCAGCATGTAAAGATGATGATAATGATAGGGGAAGAAAAGCTCCAGTAAGTACCTATCTACATTATTTCGTAAATGCGCTCATATTTATGTTCATGCTGCATGACTAGAACATTTTTAACCACAATAAGAAACGCTGGGTGTAAATTTTTAGGTCAAAAGCCAACCTGAAATGTATTTGGACATGGGAACCACTATAATTGTTGAGCTATCGTAGGAGACAAGAAAACACCTATAGGTACCTGCTGTTCCCCAGAGTCTATATCATATTGGCAGCCCCAAATTTAGGAAGAGACACAATTTTTGTTTTTCAGGTGAAAGTGGATACTATCTAATACAGAAAAATACAGAAATTCCGGGTCTACCCTGTTGCATTTAACTGAGATACCCCCCATCACCGTTTTCAAGTCAACAGTAAGTTACCCCTACCAACCTCTCCTTCTAAATTTTCTCATTTAGGAGAATTTTATGCTCATATTTGAAATAGCTACCTATTAAATTTTACGTGAGATTCACGTGATTTTACAAGCTTTCCACCCGTTTCATGACCCACGAAAACCAGTTAGGTTTGTACCATTACGGAAAAAGGGAGACTTTTGGTGTTTTTGATGCAGTGGCGGCTAACATGCTATTGGTTTATTATTCTGTGAATAATACACCTATGTATTCGCTCAGCAACAAATTTTTATAACACCCCCTCAAAATTTTTTCTTTTCCGTTTCAAGGTGCGTAGATTCCAAAAACGCTGCAAAGTCCTTGTCTACAGAAATGTTGGCTGTTCATTTATTGTTTCTTTTATGCGTAATAATTGAAATAGCTATTTCTGATGGTTTCCATTAATTTTCGCCCCTAAAACACAAATTAGGTACGCTCCTTTTTTTTTAATAACTACCTTTGATCATTGGTAGTGCCATTTAATCGTCTTGATCCACGTGTTGACATTTTCCAGTGTTATTATACAAACTGATTTCCCAGGTTTTTCACTCATAAAAAATCAATTTTGGGAGCTGAACATTAGGTAGAACTCAATTTTCCACTCTTTGGTCAAAATCGACTTCATATTCGGTCTTCTCGTCCCCAAAAACATGGAAAATGATATCTCAGAAGCTCATGTTACTAACATGTTGCTAAAACACAAAAAGTACCTATTTTTACACACATTTTCACTCATAATACCTCTGGGTATATTCCGATCGGGCTGAAAAGTTTCGGGCCACAACTAGGGCCCAAATGGAGCATGTGTGCGAAAGAACGACTTTTTTAGACCGAAAATGAAGCCTGTAGACGTGATACGGCGGTCGGCGGACGGCGGACGGCGGACGGACATTGCATTTGTGGAATCTACGCACCTTGAAACGTAAAAGAAAACATTTTGAGGGGGTGTTATAAAAATTTTTTGCTGAGCGAATACATAGGTGTATTATTCACAGAATAATAAACCAAAATGCAATGTCCGTCCACCGTACGCCGTCCGCCGTATCACGTCTACCGGCTTCATTTTCGGTCTAAAAAATTCGTTATTTCGCACACATGCTCTATTTGGGCCCTAGTTGTGGCCCGAAACTTTTCAGCCCGATCGGAATATACCCAGGGGTGTTATGAGTGAAAATGTGTGTAAAAATAGGTACTTTTTGCGTTTTAGCAACATGTTAGTAACATGAGATTCTGAGATATCGTTTTCCATGTTTTTGGGGACGAGAAGACCGAATATGAAGTCGATTTTGACCAGAGTGGAAAATTGAGTTCTATCAAATGTTTAGCTCCCAAAATTGATTTTTTATGAGTGAAAAACCTGGGAAATCGTCTGAAATCACCATCAGTTTGTATAATAACACTGGAAAAAGTGTCAACACGTGGATCAAGACGATTAAATGGCACTACGAATGATCAAACATAGTTATTAAAAATATAAAAACAAAAATGAGCATACCTAATTTGTGTTTTAGGGGCCAAAATTAATGAAAACCATCAGAAATAGCTATTTTGATTATAACGCATGAAAGAAACAATAAATGAACAGCCAACATTTCTGTAGGTATGTCCAATAGAATAATAAACCCATGTGACAAGGACTTTGCAGCGTTTTTGTTTATTATTTTAAATAATGAACCTTTGGAATCGAGCATGGAAAAAAAAGTTGAACCCCCTCAAAATTTGATGGTTACCGTCTCAAGGTAGTAAGTAGAATCCGAAAATGGAATTAGAAAAAACAATCTGTCCGTCAGCAGTACGTACAAAGAGATTTAATTTCCTTTCCTTCATCCTAATCAGGCCCCTGCTCCATCTCGAAATTTCAAGATTTTTCTTTGGAGGAAATCATTCACTGAATAAGCGCTTAATTCATACAGAAACAGGCACCTTAGTTTATAATATTTACATGTTCATGTCTGATCAGATTTTCAAAAGTCTCCTATTTTGCGTTACCGGCTCTTTTCCCGATAGTTTTCACGTCTGCTGTGCTAGTATTTTGATAGTAGTACAACTTACTTTGTTTTGATATTTTAAAAATCGCTCACCACTCTTTGGAAACCTCTCAAAATGTATTTCGAAACGCACTTGAAATCCTTCATCCCCAATTAATTCACTAAAAACCATATAATAGATCTGACATTTTTGTTCACCCTCCACGATTCTGGTATCCAACAATCGAACCAAACTCATAAATAATTGTTATAGAAACAATTTGAATCGATCAAGAACCAACAGCTGACCTTACGAGGCAAAGAAGGGCGTGCACAGAAGGCGTCAGTGTAATGGAAGCAAGAGGTAGCCAAACAAATAATTATATAAGCCCATAAATAATCGTCCGCATACTATTATTATAATTACCTACCTCCCTTTCTCCAACACTTCGAAGGAATTCCCTTCCCCGCGATTACGTAACGGGCGCCCTTCAAGTGATACAAACTCTTTTTCCAGGTCTCACACACAGCGTGCCCGGCTGACCTAATCCAATAAAGTCGTCGGCGACATTTGAGTTGGACATTTGGTTTCAAACGAGAATTCACGTAACTGGCTCCAGCGGTCACGCCGTTCACGTAAGATTTGATACTGAAGTGTGAGAAACCTTCCAAAAGCTCTCCAAACGTGGAACTTAATAAGATTGTATATCCGTCTGCCTGATTTGAACAGCTGTCCCTTTTAAGTTTTAGTATCCACTGTGCTGTCCACAAGAGAAAACAATCTAATAACACGCTTTTATTTCGAAATTATCTAAAGAATAATAAAATAATTTATTTCTGAACCCCGGGATCATTGGAATTTTGTATCACCAAAAACCAAAAGCCTGTAAAACCTCCTAAAGCCCAGGCAACAACCTAATGTTTGGTGTCCCAATATGTTGCAATACCAATTTGATCAAAAAACGCTGGTTTTGTTATCAGAATCACGAAGCAATTCAACACTGACTTAACAAGAGTAATTTGTATTAAAAATTGGCAGATTGCGCAGGAGTGAGTGTGCAGCAGTCCTCCTCCGTCCAATGAGCAATTTTTGTGGGTGACAAATTCCCCCATTTTCTGGGCCAAATTCTGTTTAATAACGGAAATTAACACTTACCACATAAAGAGGTGTTTGTCGGAAAGTATAGGCAGAAAACGAGTGTGAAATTTGAATTTCTGAGTTCCAGATAGGAAATAGGTAGGTAAATCACGGAGTAGTTCAACTCAAATCCCGCTTGGAGCGCTAGTGCACCACTTTGAACGATGAACAGAACCGCAGTAGATGGATGGATGGAACCGCAAATTTATAAATAAATTCAGAAAGCCTAAATCCTCAAAATCGAATCAAAGGGAGGTTCACGAAAACTCACAGCAAAGGTTCTTGAAGGTTGCCAAGAAGGTTTGCCATCTCTAATGTTGGGTTGCTGACAGCATTGAGAACCTTCGCCTCCGAAGCTTCGATCCGCCTCCTTGGGACTAATAGCCAATCAGATATCAATAAACCTGATACATAATTTCTTGCCGCACTTTTACTTTAATCGCCCTCGTTTAAAAATATCGCTTATTTTTGAAAACGGGCTTCAAACTACCATTTTTCTAAGAGTTTTGAATATTTTTTTCCAAGAAAAATTGTTGATGAAAATGCCCCTATTCATGTTTAGAAGTAGGTAGGTATAAGGGCATTACTACCGTGTTCAGGGTCACATATTTAGGATTCCTTATTTCTGACTCCAAACGGGATGCGGAAAACCCCGCATTTTAGATAGGTCTAAAATCGGAGAAAATTCCAACGTTACTAACAGAATCACCAAAATGGTAACAAGATGATGAATGGAGACAGAAAAATGACATTCAACATTCAAAAATCACAAATAATAATTTTTCGAACAAAACTGGATCAGAATTGAGTTTCGGGGTAAAATATCCCTACAAATCACCAAAAACTAGAAATTTCACCACGATGGTATAGGGTGGTGAATCAAGACAGAAATGGACAATAAATTTCAATAGCTAAATTTTTGCATTAAAAAATTTAAAAACTTGGACGCAATAAAAATTTATTTGATTGATAACAACCGTTAGGGGGCAAAGTAGTGTTCAAATAGGTAAGATATTTCGAAATTGTACGAAAAACCATGGAAAATGTTCGATGGTCAATGCTCGCCGATTTTGATTCGAAATGTTCGAGAGCAGCTACCTACGTTACTACGAAGATTAGCTTTGCGTATTTAATATGGCCAAGCTGCACGGGTGGAACATGAAAAAAACATTCTAGTTATTCTAGAAATTCTGTAGTATCACTCGGTGCAGCCTGCAGAGAGAAAACAACTGGATTCTTTTCGTCGAACACTCGCAAAAAATAAAACATTTTTATAGTGCAGGTTCACACCATTTACTTTCGTAATCATGAAGTATCGGTGGAATATCTTTTCAATCATTCAAAGCTTATTCTAATCGTAGTTGTACATGTCATGCGCGAGAGGGTAACAACCAGAAGTTAAAAAATAATTTTATTTTTTTTAATTTTTAATATTATTTAATATTTTAAAAATATTGAAAAAATAAGTTTTAACAAAATATTGAAAATCCGTGCAATAAATAATGGATTGCTGATTCTCCACAACTCGAAAATCAGCTGCACGGCCGCCTCTGATGAAACGCCAAACGATGATTCATCCACCAGTGGAATGCACTCGTTAAAGGTAAAACAATGGGTGGTTGGTCAAGTTGGAATTCCCAAGCGATTCGCCTGACCGATTATTCGTGGACAATGAACTCCGACAAAATTAAAAATATAATCTTAATTGCTAAAGGAAAACTGAGCTCGTTGCTGAACCAGAGCGGTGTAGATATGATAGCACAAGAAGTAAATGAACACTATCACTGGCCAATTGAATTTGAGAGTGGAACAATGGAAGGTGGCTTGAAAACAACGACCCCTTTAAGCTCGCCCAACGTTAACAGTGCAATTAGAGAAATAAGATAATTTGTTGGAAAATCCAAAATATCTAATTACTATGTAGGTGAAATGAAATGAAATGAAATGAAAATGAAATTTATTCCGCTAAAACCCAAGAAACTTAGGTATATACATGAACAATAAATACAGTATAAACTACAGTGTCCACTTGATAACTGGAACTACACGACACCAAAGAACACAGTTCCGAACTGGTTGGTGTAGTCAACTCCCGAGTTCCTACATAAACATTCAAACTAAGCCGACTACAGTATTACATAATTATGTATATTACGAGATTATTAGCATTTACCTACTAAACTGCTACCGCACAAATCACTGCACTACATAAGAACTCGTGAATAAATTGTTGCAAATTAGATATCCTTGTGATATGAGCCAACTAAAAACAAATTCTGTATGATCTGCTCTAGTATTATAATTAAGCAATAGTAGGGTTAGTTATAATAAGCGGTGCGAAGAGAACTGAACATTTTGTTAGGACTAAATGGTTAGTTTTTTTATTCACACAAGCCAACCAAAATATAGTTTATTTTCGAACTGTAATTTAATTTTGTTTTTGTTTTATTAAAACATTGAATGATTTGTTTTATTGGTTGTTTGCATTTGTGTCCCAACGCTTCCAGAGTGTATTATTTGATGTTGACATGTTTAATCTCCGTTTTCGAAGTACCGGTACATAACTGCTGAAGAAAAAAAAACACATTTCATAACTTTACGTTTAATTATGAACACAACTATGTCCAACAACAGGTAGCTCCTACATTTTCACGTGGTCTGTACTACAACAAAACACTGCAAATCCCTGCGAAACGGTTTATTATTTTGTACAGAGTACCATCCTGTTACAGATCACAGCTCTCTGTATAGATAACCCGTCTATATAATATAATATGTACTATTCTACACATATTATGTAGAACTCAGATCCTCCGTAGGTTAGTACCTAACCCCGTACTCGTTACTAGGTACCTACCTAAATCACGAGTTAAATGTTGCTAAAATAATTCTTTCGATGACAAGCAGTAACTAAAACGGCAAAAAGAAACGCAAATAATGAAGATCTAAAGGAAAATTGTTAATGTGGAGTGAAATAGATGCCCCTTCTGCGTAGATCACTGTTTTCTGTGGTCAGTACCTACCCTCGTGGTCAAGTGTAATGAACCATTGTGTAATAACTTACCCATCAATAATATTTCAACGGTTGGTCAAGTTGCAAAAGTACCAATCAACCAAATCCAGCCCCTTCTTGGTACATGAACCGTTGTGTAATAATTTACCGTTGTGTAATAATTTACCGTTATGTAATAATTTACCGTTTTGTAATAATTTGCCGTTGTAATTATATACCATTGTGTAATAACTGACCCATCAATAATAGTTCAACGTTTCTTCAAGTTTCAGAAGTACCTACCAACAAAATCCAATAGTCCATCACTTATTAAATGAAATAATATCGCAGCACAACCAACTCGACTTCATACAGTCATCCTTGATTATAATCAGGTGCTCCCTAGCGATGATATCCGGGCCGGATTTATACCGTTTGATTCACGATCGTGTTGACGAAGCTTTTTGGTGCACACGAACGGCTGGACGTACAAAGCTCCGAGTGGTCTCAAAAAATTGTTTAGCTCAAGACAAATTTAATATAGTAAAAAAACCATACGCTTCTATCGAAAGTTTTCGAGATATGGCGTTCTGAAAATTTCAACCCCTATTTTGAACCCCTTAGAGATGACTGACAGTAACGTCGAGCTTCGAGGACCAACTAGACCCCGAACGGAACCTATAACCCGAATTTCATCAATTTTGTTTCATGGTAACTAAGAAAAGTGGCCCGTACGGCGTACGGCGGACAGACAGAAATATTTTTATTGCATTTTCGGATCCTACATACCTTGAAACGTAAACCATCAAATTTTGAGGGGGTTTAGACGTTTTTTTCATGCTCGATTCCAATGGTTCATTATTAAAATAATAAACCAAAAAAATTATATGGTAACTCTGTAGGGTAGTTGAAGTGAGTTCCTTCAATCTCCGACAGATGACTGACTGAAGATGAATGAAAGACTGTCTGAACTTTGTACAAATATGACCT
The DNA here is from genome assembly GCA_954871275.1 of Leptopterna dolabrata. Classification (NCBI taxonomy): domain Eukaryota; kingdom Metazoa; phylum Arthropoda; class Insecta; order Hemiptera; family Miridae; genus Leptopterna; species Leptopterna dolabrata. The sequence goes on along the minus strand of OX940975.1, from coordinate 5,696,773 downwards.
AACGTGTTAGTGTTTTCCGAATGTGGATAACTGGCAGTAAACCGCGTGTGAGCCGTCGTAGGCGTCGATTCTCTGATCTCTTGTCGTGGAATTGAGGGCAGTTCTTTCAGATGGCCGCGCCTCTGGGCGTGCGTTCCACCTCTCACCATTATCTGATCGTTTTATAGGTAGCAAAATACACCTGAACTCCTCTCTCAGCCACCACGTACTATAATATTACTGATTTGTGTTGAATACAAGTTTACTCAATTTACAAATAATGAGCCGAACTCAAAGGATTTCTCGATTTGGTTTTCCAACCTGTATCCAATGAAATAAATCTCGAATTTGGAAACCCTCCAAAACAAATTGGTAGAAAATTAGAAAAAATATAGAAACTACCCAAATTACTGGGAGGTGCTTGGGGTCGGATACTTTGACCAGCAGCCAACGAACTGAATTTCACTGCAAAATTACTGCATTCTTTCATAGGAACGTACATTTTTCATTTCTGTTTTACAGTAGGTACTCATACACAACTCACACAAAACGTACATTTTTTTTAAAGTACTCATACACAACGTACATTTTTTGTTTGTTTTAAAGTACTCACACACAACCCGTGAACCCTCTCCCTTACACCCGTAGGACTCTCTGTAAAGGGCTCTAACTTGCTTTTAGTTTTCTACCTGTCTTTTTGAAATTGTTAAGGAAGTGGTGCCCTTCATTTACTGTAGGTCTTTTTTTATAACTCAATATACAATACTGTATGGGTACCACAGTACATAAAGTCGTGTAGGTAAAACTGCGTGTGGTTAGGTATACCGTACCCAATCATCCAAACCAGACAAAACCGGATCCATGTAGATGCAACCTGATGTTAGCTGGTGGTAAGTTCAAGAATCTTATCTTAACCAAGGCGAAAAGTAACATCTGAGATGTCGTGTGCAATGAGGACTTCTGTTTATATTACTTCCCCATTTTGGTTCATTATTCTCTGAATAATACAGCTATGTATTCGGTTTGGTTTTTTTTTTTTAAAACCCCTCAAAATGTCTCTGTAGTGAATGCTTAGGTGACGCGCATTCACCACTAGAGGCGTTAGGGTAGGTCGTGCCCGGTTTGGTTATAGTGCGAGAACTACCACCATGCCCAGGATCTTTTAGGTTTAAGGAGAAAGATGAGGAGTGAGGAGAGAGAGATAAGTCGGCGACTTGAGGAGAGCGTAGAATGGTTGGAAAGGCGAAGGAGGCGAGTATTTATAGCCCTTAGGGCTATCTCCCTCCATCCTCCAGCTGGTGGAGGATGGTGGGGATCCCCACTGGGTTCCTCGGCTCTCCCGCGTCTTCCGTCCCCACTTCTATGTTTATTGGCGAGATCTTAATTTCACAGTGAGTGGTTCTGGGAGGATACCACAACAGTCTCCTTTTACTTTTCTACCTTATTTTCGGTCTAAAAATTAACTTTCTTTCACACACAGGCTCCATTTGGGCCCTAGTTGTATCCTCCATCTCGGCAGCCCGATCGAAAAATACCCAGGGGTGTTACTGGTGAAAAACGGGAGGCAAAATTGGGTATTATTGACGTTTTAGTCAACTTGGGCTTGTGATGTATCGTTTTCCATGTTTTTTAGGTGAGGAGACCAAATATGAAGTCGATTTTGACCACTGGGTGAAGGACTGAGATTCTAACGAAGTTTTAACTATCAAAATTCAATATTTATGGGTCAAAAACCTTTTTGTTTTTGACCCAAAAAAATAGTTGTAATCACAAGAAATTTGTATAATAACACAGGAGGTAATGTAGCATTAACAGGTAAATCAAGACAATTCAATGACAAGTTCAATGAAGATAATTGGTCAAAACTAACGAGCCTAATTCGAATTTTTGGCGCCAAAATTGGTTAAAACCGTCAAAAATAGCTATTTCAATATTATGACACAGGAAAGAAACAATAACTGAATAAATAATAAATAAATAGCCAACTAAGTTTAATATTATAATAAACCCATGTGACAAGGATTTTGCAGCGTTTCGAATTAAGACTCACATTCCATTCAAAGAGTTTTGAGGCCAACCGCACTCTCCTACGATGAATATTTCTTATTCTACGAGCTTTCAGTTTCGGCAACAAGTGACGTCACACTTGGCAAAGGGGTCCCAGGGGCGCAATGACGTCACTTGTAGTCGAAATTTTGAAAGCTCACAGAATAAGAACTGTTCATCGTAAGAGAGTGCGGTTGGCCTCAAAATTCTTTGAATGGAATGTGCTTTCATTTAAAAACATAATCAGAATGGGTACTCCTCACTGCCTTGACCCACTCGACACGATAATGGAAATGTTTTGGCGCGTGCTTATTAACCAAATCGGGCTCGAACTTCAGTTGGACACATTTCGACGCTCAGCAGTTATAGGCCAGATATGTACATTCTACTACCTAATCTCAAATTCCTCCCAAAACAGATTAGATTATCTACTTGAATACTGAACCTACATCTGGCCTGTTGCTGAGCTGAGAATCTTTAACCTTTCGAACCTTCGAACTAAACGGCGTTTTGAACGTCTCGAACTCAAATTTGGTAACCAATCTTTGATCCAATTTGACGAGGTCTTGAAGTCCAATTTGAGGTACTTTCAGGGGTTTGTGAATCACATTAGCTTGAAATCGACTTTCCACAATAAATGACGTCCTTCTCCACTTAGTAATTTTAGGCAGATTTGAGAACTATTGGCCAGTTTTGAGTCGATTTGTCGGGACCAGATGAAAAAGTAACTTAAGTACCTACCATATATCTACCCTTTTGTTTACTTCAAAAGGTCCCCCATTTTAAATCAACCTACCTTACATTTATATTGCATAAGAGCAAATTTATGCCAAATAACAATTCTGGCGGTTTATAATCACTTTTGGGTTATTTTTACAAATTATAAACAATTTTTGAGCCACAAGAACTCAAATTTGACCCACTTTTGATTATGTTTTGGCAAATTTTTTCGGATATTGAAATTGTCGATTATTGTGTCGACTCACCATTCTATACCACTTCTGGTGATTGTACTTGAATTTTAGTTACATTTTCGATTTTTATATCCAAATTCATGCTCGATTCCAATGGTTCATTATTGAAAATAATAAACCAAAATCTCAAATTTGAATTAAATTGGGTGTTGTAGCCGTTGGCAACTCTGGTACCCAAAGACGGAACAGTTCGGACTACTACGTGCTAGTTACATGTTATTCTGTATTATAATATATGTATTTTTCAAAAGTTGAGATATCCAAACTGTTTCATAACTAAAGAAGCGAAAGCAGAGGGACGTTTTCAGGGAACAGCTTCGGACGTATCCCCGTCTCGGTTGTTCGTCTGGGGCCTTTCGGTTTTTTAGAAACAGCTGTTTCAGGTTTTGAGAAACTGTTTTTTCGTTCATTTTCCAAACTGTTTCAAGAAATAGTTTTCTCGAAATATCTTCTTGTTTTCTGTCCATCCCTAAGAGTTCACGTGAACTACAAGACGCAAAGTCGTTTGTCGCTTCTGTTTCGCGCGTTTGAAACTTTCATGTTTCTCGCAGAGTTTCCGGTTCCGCGGACAGTTTTTTTCTTTTTTAAGAATAATCATTTCAGAGTTCAGCTAAACGCCACGTTACAAGTCGGCTTTCAAAAAGAGAAAGTCTGTACCTGTATTTGTTTGAAGCGACCGAAGGCAGCGATGCTTCCTATTCGGTAGGCGCACGCGCAGTTATAATAATTATTATGTTAGACGACTTGTTCCGACTGCTTCCACCCACTCAAACCCTTCATACCAAATTCTTCAGAATTTAATGTTTTTTTTTTAGGATAGAAATCAAAATTCTTTTTTTTTTTTTAAATGCTGCCCTACATTCCAAGCTCCTTCCAACATTGAACATAAGTACTACCGATGAAATAAAAATATTATGTACCAATAATAAGTATTAGGCACGTACATCTGTACCAATAATAAATCATACGTACCATTTTGCACCATTTTGTACCAATAATATGTAATAGGCATGTACCTAATAGTTATATGTATACAGGTAAGTACAGATCTCCGAAGTTTTCCACTCGCTTCTTCCTCGATCTACAGTATAGGGACAAGGAATTTTGGCGGTTTGAAGCATAGGTACGACTTAACCGGCAAAAAAAAACCAGTCATGCAGCATGACTTAATGAGCGAATTTTCAAAGAAATACTTCTCACATTTTTCAATCTGACCACTCTAAGGGGGTGGGGGGGGGGGGGGTAAGAGTTTAAAGATTATCCTAGTTTTGGGTAATTTTTGCGCACTTTAAATGCTCTAATTTAAGAACGGATTTAGAGATATCTAAAATCCGATTTCACCATCGTGTTCAGCGTGCAAAAACCTTTAAAATGAGGGGTCACTTGTTAGAAAATAACATTTTGGGGATTTTTGGGTAATTTTTGCGCACTTTAAATGCTCTAATTTGAGAACGGATCAAGATATCTAAAATCCGATTCCACCATCGTGTTCAGCGTGCAAAAAACTTTAAAATGAGGGGTCACTTGTTGGAAAATAACATTTTGGGGATTTTTGGGTAATTTTTGCGCACTTTAAATGCGCCAAAACCCTCCTTAGAGTAGGCCAATTTCGCCCATCTTCGAACTTAGCCTTTCGATTGCCAAGATAGATTTTTTGTGCAAATTTGAGCTGTTTATCTCAATTCTATCGAGAGTTATCGTCTGGAGTGACACATATATATATATAAATATATATATACATAATTATAAAAGTGTTAAATTTCAGGAATCGTTTTAGAATGGTCTGAAACGGATTTCTATGAAGAAAATTTCCAAAAATTTATATTATTTAAATTTCGAAGCCATTGCAATATAGCTTCATTTTCTTTGAAAATTCGCTAAAACAAAGAATGAAATCATTCGCTCGCTCATCTTTTTAGCGAATTTTCGAAGAAAAGGGAGCTATTGTTCTCGGTCCAAAATTTTTAAAACTCGAATTTCTGAAAGATTTTTATACCAAAATCCGTTTCAGTCCATACTGAAATCACTGCCGAAAGACACCAAAAATTATATGTATATATATATATTTATATATTTATATATTTATATATATATTTATATATTTATATATGTATGTGTCATTCCAGACGATAACTCTCGAAAGAATTGAGATAAAAAGTTCAAATTTGCACGAAAAATCTGTCTTGGCAATCGACAGGCTAAGTTCGAAGATGGGCAGAATCGGGCCACTCTAAGGGGGAGTTTTGGGGAGTTTTAGGGGGGGGGGAAATTACCCATAAATTCCCAAAATGAAACAGTCTGACAAGTGACACCTCATTTTAAAGGTTTTTGTACGCTGAACACGATGGTGAAATCAGAATTGCGATATCTCATTCCGTTCTCAAACTGGAGCACTTTGAAGATGAAGGAACGTGGTTATTTCTTGAGATGTTCTTCCTGGTTCGTCTGCTCTAATCTGATAACGGAATGGGATATCGCAATTCTGACTTCACCATCGTGTTCAGCGTTAAAAAATCTACAAACCGAGGTGTTACTCGGCAAAAATTGGAACAAAAAATGTGTTACGTATCCAATACCTACTCTTCTGGTATTCAAAACATTTTTGATTTCCCCCTCCTCCCCCTTCCACCCCAAATTTTACTTTGCGTAAAACTACTCCTGTTTTAATTTTGTATGGTATCAAGTTGGGAAAACATTGGCCGAAAATTAATTTTCAGAAAATTTTAGGCGGAGGAGGAATCTGCCGAAAACTTCGAAAATTCGCTCTTATAGCCATGCTGCATGACTGTGGTTTTTTTTTTTTTTGAACTTGGTCAGTTCTCCACAGAAAAAGTTTCCAAGTAAAACTGAAAATGACTGATGGCATAGAAGTTGCGGTGTCATTCCCGAAAGGTGACCTATTGAAGATTATTCCGAAACGGCGTTTCTTTCCAAACCTCACAGCTTTTTACCTCCCAAATGTCAGCGAATGACACCACACATTTTTAGAGTATTTTTCTTTCTTGTTTGTATACCGTGGGATTTCCAGATGCTTTGCCCGTTAGCACCTTCCAGCAAGTTAGGCAGTTGTGGCTGGTTGGGTAGAAACAGGGGCGTTGCATCCATAAGGCCACTGCTCCGGCACCCAAAAACAGTAGAGTTAAAAAGACCAACCACTGTTCAATTGGCATCTGAATGTCCCTCCATACACTGTACCTGGCTATGGATATTCAATATTCTATTAGAGCATCCATGGTGGTTCCTTAATGTTAGCTCCATACACCGAGCATGCTATCGGAATAAAGCGACAGTAATCGATGTCCTGCAATCGAAATCGAAACCTAGGCTCCTGAAACCGGAAAGTAGGTTCTGGGACCTAGTGTCGCCATGGCAACCGAGACAAGTGGCCCATCTGGGCATGCTCAGTCGAGTAAAAACGTTGTACGCCACGCCACGCCTACTTTGGGCCCCGGCCCCATAATCTGATTTCAACCCCAAATTCGTTCATTTCACAATCGATTCGATCCCTTTGATTCAATTTGTCATCTCAATACGAGATGCTTCTTCCTCTGATTTATTTTGTTGTTGTCTCTAAATCACATGTCCGACATCTACAGATAACTAAGCTGAGAACTTCACTCCACTGAATCTCATTCGCTTTCTTGTCTGTCCGTTATTATTATTATTTTTTTTTTTTTTGCGTCAAATTTTGCGTGTTTTGCGTTTGGTCCGGTTCCGATGGCAAATTTGTATTTGTGGTACCTACATGCGCTTTGCCCTGTTTGCTGTTTATGGATTGATCGGCGTCAACACACAGATTACTATCTACATCTAGTCAATAGCTTCTCCATTCAAGTAAGTACCGGCCGACGTGTCACTGTTTTGTTGTATTTTAGTTTACTATTGTGGTGGCTGTGAGGTGAAGGCGGGGTGAGGTATGGCGAGTGAGAATGATGGAGAAGGTTGGTGGATCTAGCGTCTAAAAGGTTAACACCCATGACGGAAGTCAGGGAGGTTACCACCACTAAAGACGCTAGTGGTTGCCACTCAACGCCGGCTGTCACCAGGCCGGTTCCACCAAACTGAGATCTTTTAAGGTGTGATAGGAGAGAGAGAAAAGTTATCGACTTGAGGAGAGCGTAGAATGAGGTGACAGGCGCAGCCTGCGAGTTTTTATAGTCACCTGCCCCTTCACCCCCAGTCCATCAACCACCGTTGGGGACTGGTGGGGAGCTTTCAGGTGTCTGTGACTCTGGTCACATACGCCACCTCACTCATTGCGTTTATTCATTGAACAATCTTATAGGTATAAGCGATGTTCTGGGAGGATCACGACAACTACATTTTTCTAACACATGAATTCGGTGGCTAATTTACAGTAGAAATTGTGAACGTTTTCGTACGACCATATAGTGTTGATTGAAAGAGATAAGCTTTGCTGAATATCACTGCTATCAGTAAATAAAGGAATATCAGTAATATCATTAAATAAGGGAAGGGTGTAGTTGCCTTGGGGTATTTTGTAGAGAAATCTGTTGGTTTGTGTTCTGGTCTGGTGCCCCACTGTTTTCAGACCCCAGGCTCCGCCACTGGGTAGGAATGAATAAACGTTAAATCTATCCTATCTACTCTGGTCTGGGCCGCTGTATGTACTCGCAGTTGGAACTATTTACGAAAGCTTTCCAAGAAATATTAGATGTTTGGGTGACAATGTAAATTAATCGATTTTAATTGTAGTGCACTGTTCCAGAATTTAGAAAAAATGAAACCTGCCGAAATATATGGAAAAATTACATTGCTGCAGTAGGTAAGCTATCACAATGGGCTATTACAATGGTGATCATTAGGGACTGGAATTTGCATATTTTGCGTTTTTTATCGTGTATATCGTTCTACTTTTCCGTTTTGAGGGTATCTCAAGCGTTTAGCGTGTGTTAAATTTAAATAGCATATTTTGCATATTTTGTTCGATTTCGGAGATTTTTGCTTATTTTGGCCGTTTTGTGCATATTTCTGCATTTTCAATCGAAATTGGGGGAATTTCCCTATTTTTCGACATTTCAATCGCCAAATCCTCCGAGGGGGTTTCTGAAAAGGGGTCACGGATATTCTTAGGCCATTCACCGTTTAATCCGTGTACCTGGTAGGGCTTGGGCCCACCCTTACCATTTATCCCTGAATGGGATTGCCTTTCACTTTCGGGCTGTAAATACGTCACAATTCACAATTTGGAAAAATCAATTGTGATCTAATGCTATAATTGTGATAACAAGTGACGTTTTTTGTATAAATGTAAATATTGTATAGTCGAAAAAAAAGGTGTGCACATTTTCATTCCATTTTCTTCCTTGATCCTTTTCTATAATTTTTTAAGGACGAGATAATAACTGGAACATAATGTATAGACTACCTGTACGTCTCACAGCACAATTTGGTTCATTTTAGAAATATTTTAAAAAATGTTAACGTAATTTTGCTTGGGTGCGTATTGTGCCCATTTCGAGTGCATCTTTTGGCCAAATTTTGTACATATAATTCCAGTCCCTAGTGATCATGAAAGGAAGAGTAAGAATTCTTAGCAAATTTCTAGACTCGATCACTCAGAGGCGGTCAAATTATGTGTTGAATATTTTGAAAATTAAGCTCGTTTCTCCTTATTTTCGACCATGTTGAACGCAGATCTGCCGACATCAATCCGACACTCGAGCTCTTCCAGGAGGTTTAGTTGAAACCCTTGAACACGGTAACTACTTATACGAAACAGCGGTCGAAATGAGCTGAAATTGGGCGGGTAAGTGCGGGTTATTACCTAACTCCGCACGAGTTTTATCGAAAGTAACTTTAGTAAGCATTCACGTTCGGCTTGGAACGCTTGTCAAGCCCTTGGATATTTGGTTTTGTTTGATTTTATGTCTGTTAAGTCACCAATGGCTTCGTGACAGTCACATCTACTAGTGAAAAAAACTACAGGATAAAATTAGAAAAATTGTATACAATTCAAACCAAATCTCGTAACCAGAGACGCGCCCACAATAGGAAATTTGGCGGAGATAAAGAGTAAGGTAACGCCCATCACTAAATTCCAAATTTCTCCCTTGAGAGGGAAAAACATTAAATCATGTTTAATGTTTTTCCCTCGCAAGGGAGAAATTAGATATAGTTTTTTAATGTCAAGAAAAAATGAAAGCCACAATTTCACTGAACTCTACAAGTATAATGTTGCATTTACTGTACTTATTATAGAACTCGCCATCAACATATGGTTGCTACAACAGAAGGTACCCCCTCGCGTCTACCACCTTGCCGTTGGTGGGGGGGCTTAGTCCGCGGCGCACACCATCTATTGCACGATCGCACCTCCTTGGAGTGTGTTGATCACTGGATGGTGTGGGCCATTGCACACGGCAACTAAGAGTAGACAACCCTCAAGACCAAGGTGTACACGCCGTGCTGATGGTCTGCATGGTGCAGAGGGCAATGTGCACATCTAACGGCTGCCCCCAGGGTACCGGCCGACCCCCTGGGTGTACTTAGGCTTGCCTATACATGCGGGGCTCTGTATGGGTGGACGACCCTTTCCCTAGCTTCTCGTGGGATCAAAACGAAGAAGAACGAAAATAAAAATTTACATTTACCAACCACTGTCAGTGAGGAAGAGAGCTGCTCTGAACTCTCCACCTCACTGACAGAAATGGCAATCTCGGAAGTTGGGGCTGAACAAACCCCGACATCCATGGATTGCACAGGCGCAGGTGGCGCTTCTCAAGAGCAATCCACCAGCACACAAAGTTTGGGCCGCCGACCCTCTGGCGCTCAGCTGAGGAAGGCGGCCAGACAAAGGGCTCTCGATAGAGGGGAGCCCATTAAGCCTCGTAGGAGAAAGAGGTCGGGGAAGCCTGTTCCTGATGCCGGAGCGACGGGGACCCGTGAAGGAGCAACCACCTCACAAGGGGCAGAAACGCTAATCAGCGTTGAACCCCTTGTACCCGGTGGCGTCTCTGGAGCGGGTTTCCGCCCACCTCTGGCAGTGGGACCGGGTGGGAGTGGAGTGGGGGCGAGTACGCCGGGTAAACGGCCACGCACCCCCCACACCACCCCCCCCTCGGCCTCAATGCCTAGGATCAAGAAGGCACGGGGAGAGACCGTGGCCCAATCCGGAGCATCACCTCAGGGTGACAGCTCTGGCGGGTACAGCGGTGCACTCTCCACCACCAAGATGGTCGTAGTACACGGCAACCACCCCGTGGAACGACTATCGGACGTGGAAGCCAACTTGGTCCTGGGAGCAATAGTGCAGGCAACGTTCCTGGAGGCGCCCGGCCAGGGTCCGCAGTTCACAAACGGCTATACCAGCAATGGTGTGGTCCACCTGACCTGCTCCAACAGCCAGTCGAAGGGTTGGCTGGAGGAAAGGGTTGGGGTGCTGCGGCCTTGGGATGGTGCCACCCTCCGGACGGGGCACGCAAAAATGCTGTTGGAGGATCAGGTGAAGGTTGGGGTCTGGATCCCCACCGACTTCCTTGATCGATCCGACGCAAGGAAGCTACTTCCTTTGTTTGAGATCCAGAATCCTGGACTCTCAACGAAGGAATGGCGCCTTTTGTTCAGCCGAGCGGATGAGAGAGGGCTAGAGCTCGTGCTGAAAATAGATAAGGGCTCTCTGGAATGGTTGAAGGGGCACAACTTTAAACCCCACTTCCACACCCGGAGAGTCACCTTTAGGCAGCTGTCCACACCACCGAGTGATGCTGCGGGTCATTCAGATAAACCTGCAGCATAACAAGGTGGCGACAGCTGCCCTATGCCAGCTGCTCGCAGCTGGCAGCTACGACGTCGCCCTGATTCAAGAACCCTGGGTCTACCGGGGCAGAATCATGGGCCTCAACAACGCAGGAGGTAAGTTAATCTACAAACGCGATTGCGTGGATGATGTACGTGCCTGCGTATTTGTCAAAAATGACATCAATTCACTAACTATGTCTGAGTTCTGTTTCAGGGATTTAGTAGCAGTGAAGATAACCCTCTCTGAAAATGGCCAAAGGGAGCACATAATAACTGCCTCAGCCTACTTTCCGGGAAACTCATCGGAGGGGCCACCACCCGTGGAGGTGCCGGACCTTGTCGAAAAATGCCGCACGGACAATGTGCAGCTCCTAGTCGGCGCGGATGCCAACGCCCACCATGTTGCCTGGGGAAGCACCGACACCAACACCAGAGGTAGATGCTTGTTTGACTACCTGGTAGCTAGTAATCTATATGTAGCAAACCGGGGAAACAAACCAACATTTGTCACCATAAATAGGAAAGAGGTCCTTGACATTACCATTATTACCCCTCCACTAGATCAAAGAATAAAGAAATGGTTCGTATCCGATACTCCCTCCTACTCGGATCATAGGTATATTGTTGTGGAAATCCAAGGTGTGGGTAAAACGCAGCAATCCTACCGCGATCCTCGGAAGACGAACTGGGAAGCCTATAGGGAGGAAGTGGAGGGCTGGTTGAGAGGAACTCGGACCAAATTACACAATATAGTTGATATTGAGGCGGTAGCGGGAGAATTAGAAGAGGCACTACTCACCTCATTCAATAATCACACTCCTATGACAACTAAACTCTCAACCACCGGGGTCCCCTGGTGGAATAGGGAAATAGAAGTCACTAGGCGTGAAACACGCAAACTATATAATAGGGCGCAAAAGACGGGCAACTGGGACGCTTATAAGACCAAGCTGGCCCAACTCAGGAGTCTTATAAGGAAATCACAAAGGGACACATGGAGGAAGTTCTGTGAAGAGGTGGAAAAAACCTCGGAATGTGCAAGACTCCAAAGAGTCCTTTCTAAGGCTCCTATCAATCCAATTGGCACACTAGTTAAACCAGATGGAAGCTACACCACAACAGCCGGGGACACTCTAGCGCTCCTACTAGAGACTCACTTCCCTGGCTCGGCGGTGACTGACGTTCGGGGACCCCCACCTCAACCACCAACCGGCGCTCAGGGTATGAGAGCAACCAGGGCAGACTGGGAAGTGGCAAAGGGTGTGGTCTCCATTGAACGCACAAAGTGGGCTATCAGCACCTTCAGCCCATACAAATCGCCGGGCCCAGATGGCATTATCCCCAAACTGCTTCAGGAAGGGGGCCATGGGGTAGCCAGGATCCTGAGTGCACTCTTTAGGGCCTGCCTGGCTACAGGCACAATACCCCAAAGATGGAGCAAAGCAAGGGTCATCTTTCTGCCTAAGCCAGGGAAACCTTGGTACAACCAGGCAAAGGCGTTCAGACCCATCTGTCTAACGTCCTTCATTTTGAAGACATTAGAGAAACTGGTTGATAGGTATCTGAGGGAAACCTCTCTCACAGAGAGGCCTCTACACACCAATCAGTTTGCCTATCAACCGGGCAAATCCTGTGAGGCAGCACTGCACCACCTGGTGTCACAGGTGGAATCGGTGCTAGCAACTAAAGAATTTGCCATAGGTATATTTCTGGATATAGAGGGCGCTTTTGACAATACCTCTGTAGACTCAATTATAAACTCAGCGCGCCGGCATGGAACAAACACCACCCTGTGTAGGTGGATAAGTACCATGCTGACTAGCAGGACAGTAGAGGCTGAGCTCCTTGGGGAGTCCGTGGGGATGTCTGTGGCAAGGGGTTGCCCGCAGGGCGGGGTTTTGTCCCCCCTTCTGTGGGACCTTGTTGTGGACTCTCTGCTGGAGAAACTCAGTGGTCAAGGCCTCTACGTACAGGGCTATGCTGATGATGTGGTAATCCTAGTTAGGGGTCCCTTTGTCAGCACAGTCTCAGATCTGACACAGTCAGCTCTGAAAGCAGTGGAAGACTGGTGTGGCACAGAGGGCCTAAATGTAAACCCAAATAAAACCACGCTGGTTCAATTCACAAGAAGGAGGAATCTGAGAGGTCTCTCAGAACCCCGGTTTTACAACTCAAAGGTGTCATTCCAGCGTGGGGTGAAGTATCTGGGCGTCTACCTGGATGCAACGCTCACCTGGAACAAACACCTCGAGTACATAGCAAATAGGGGCAAGGGAGCCCTTATGTGCGCAAAACGCAGTTGCGGAAAAACATGGGGCCTACAGCCGCGGATGGTCCACTGGATTTATACCGCGATAGTACGACCCATTCTTACGTACTGCTGCGCTGTGTGGTGGCCGAAGGTCAGTCAGGTAGGGGCCTGCCAAACCCTTACCAGTGTACAACGACTGGCCTGTCTAACCATCACAGGTGCAATGCATGGTACACCCACTGCAGCCATGGAGATTCTACTGGGCTTACCCCCAATAGATATCTACATTAAAGGGGAGGCCGCAATGGCCTCCCTGAGGCTGAAATGGAATGGTACCTGGCGGGACACACCCCACCCAGGCCATACCAATATACTAAAGGCTATACAAGAACCACTACTTGACATGGTGGCGGATGTTATGCCAAAAACCCTCCATCAACCACACCCATACGCATCCGTGCTGATGTGGGCGGGGCATGGTTGGAAAAAATGCTGCTCCAATGATATAATCTGGTACACAGATGGATCAAAAATGGATGACGGCACTGGTGCCGGAGTATACGGGGCAGGACCCAGGTGGGACTTTTCAACCCCACTGGGGAATTTCACCTCTGTATTCCAGGCAGAAATAGTGGCAATTGATGCTGCGGCTTCTGAGAGCCTGAGGAGGGGACACCGTGGATCCCACACCCGCATACTCTCGGATAGCCAAGCATCAATAAAAGCACTTACAGCCCCCATCGTCTCATCTAGAGTGGTCTGGGACTGTATGCAAACCCTCAACGCCCTGGCGAAACACAACAGAGTTACTCTGGAGTGGGTGCCAGGCCATAGAGGAATTATAGGCAACGAAAACGCCGATTCACTCGCCAGAAAGGGCTCTCAAACACCCTTCACTGGCCCAGAACCAGCGGTCGGCCTACCAAAAACCACCATCAGAGGGGCCATCAACCGGTGGGTTCGCTCACAGACCACCAAAAGATGGTCACGCATAGATGGACACGCTCACAGTAAACGGATGATGGCCAGACCCAACTCCAACGCTACTGAGGAGCTCCTTAGACTGAACCGCAGAGAGCTGAGGCAAATAGTCGGCCTATTAACCGGCTTCCTCCCCCTGCGCTTCCACCTAAACCGCATAGGGGTCACACAACAAACAACCCAATGCAGACTATGTGAGGAGACAGACGAAAAAGCATCCCACATAATATTTGAGTGCCCAGCACTCGCTCAGCGCAGGCACAACCTCTTTGGGGCCTCAACCCCAATGAGGGAATTTCCCAGCGAAAATATAATCAAAAACCTTACAACCCTCACCAGGGGACTGGGGTTATTTGATTAAGCTAGGACACTCAGGAAAAGTACAATAAGCCAATAGGCTTCCGTGCTTTGGGGCAACCGACCCCCATTCCTGAGTGATCCGACTTACAATTTACAATTTACAATTTACAACAGAAGGTAGTAACTGTGTAGTAACCAATGAAAAACGTTGCATATTTGCGTGTCGGAATTCACAGAATGACCCCCAGCCCTAAAACATTAAACATGTTAATAGTCTATTCCCACGTAAACTAACAAACTGTGGACCGGTTTCGGTTGTTACACCATCATCAGTACACGATAGAATAGACTATTTCTATTTTTATCCTGTAGTTTTTTGCTATGGATTTCCACTACTCCGCCGCAAGTGATTCAAGTTATACATCTGCTAGTGTTAACATTCTCGCAAAGTCCGTCTTTTCAATACCACTATCAAATTTTAATTTTAGTTAATTTTTTTGAAAGGCTTCTCCTTGTTGATGTTGTGTACCATTTCCTGAGTTTGTTAGCAATTATCAGCTGGGGAAGATTCATGAGCTACAGGAAAACTTTGAGGAAACTCATCTTATTTACTTAAACTCTGCTGTGATAGTTGTTGATCTCAAATAACAACTTTTTCATCCTCAACATTAATAGAAAAATAACGACTTGAAAAAACATGGAAACACCTTTATTGTATACGCAATGTACACTATTTGTGTAATAAACATGCACATTGGTAAAACATGTGTGTTACATGTTTTACCTACCAATAACTTTTAGCACAATCGTACCGTACACGTACCTATCACAATTCAGAGGGTGCAGTGCAATAGTGTACAAGTATGATTCCAATAAACCCGAGTGAACCCTTGCTATTTTTATTAAAATTGGTGGATGGTACCCAAACTTCAAGAACCCTAAAATTTTGTGTCAGAATTTTTCATCGTAATCTTGTCGAATGAAACAGGGAATATCGGGCCGAATGTCGTTTAAGCGAGCATAATTTCAGTTTTGTGCACATTATTTTGCATCCAAATTCATCAAATCAGGAAACAAACCCAAAGTTATACACGATGGCTCACCAGAGAGTTATTTTTCAAAGTTTTTAGTTATTAACCCGTTTTTTTTTTGTTTATTATTCTGCGAATAACACACCTATGTAATCGCTCAGCAAAAAAATTGTAAGACCCCCTCGAAATTTTTTCTTTCACTTTTCAAAGTGCGTAGATTCAGAAAATGCAATGTTCGTCCGCCGTACCATGCATACCGGCTTCATTTTCGGTCTAAAAAAAAAAATCGTTCTTTCGCACACATGCTCCATTTGGGCCCTAGTTGTGTCCCGAAACTTTGCAGCCCGATCGAAATATACCCAGGGGTGTTATGAGTGAAAATGTGTATAAAATCGGTACTTTTTGTGTTTTAGTC
Source organism: Leptopterna dolabrata (assembly GCA_954871275.1). NCBI lineage: Eukaryota > Metazoa > Arthropoda > Insecta > Hemiptera > Miridae > Leptopterna > Leptopterna dolabrata. The sequence goes on along the minus strand of OX940975.1, from coordinate 5,681,035 downwards.
ACATGTTAGTAACATGAGTTTTGGAGGTATCGTTTTTGGGGACGAGAAGACCGAATATGAAGTCGATTTTGACCAAAGAGTGGAAAAATGAGGTTCTAACGAAGTTTCAGCCTTAAATTTACGTTAAATTTTGGTCTAAAATCGTCGTTCTTCCGCACACAGTTCGGGTCCCCATTTGGGAACAAATTTGGGTCCCAGTTGTGCTCCGAAGCTCGGCAGCCCGATCGGAATATACCCAGGGGTGTTATGGGAGAAAAATGGGTGTAAAAATAGAGGTTTTCGAGGGAAGTTTGAGGTTTTAGTGAACATGAGCTTGTGAGGTATCGTTTTCCATTTTTTTTTTTTTTTTTTTAGGGCGAGAATACCGAATATTAAGTTGATATTGACGGAAGAGTGAAGAATTGAGGTTGTAACGAAGGTTAAGCTCCCGAAATTCATTTTTTATGAGTCAAAAACATGGGAAATTGTCTGAAATCACCATACATTTGTATAATAACACTAGAAGTAGTATAACAAAATTATACAGCAACAACAATTATACAGTGCTGTCAACGATCAAAGATAATCTTTTTTAAAAACCGAGCCTAATTCGTGTTTTTTGGGGGCCAAAATTGGTGGAAATCATCAAAAATAGCTATTTCAATTATTTCCCATGAAAGAAACAATAATAGAACAGCCGAAATGTCTGTAGGTACATATGTCCAGCATACCCATGTGACATGGCCTTTGCAGCGTTTTTCTGTCCGGTACAATCGGCGTATGTTATGATCCCAGGCCCTACATATGAGTCTCATAACGCGTATCAGTAAACTGTAAACAAACGACGAACCTGTACATTTTCGGGACGGTGGGGCCCTCGAATGAATTTTTATGGGTACTTGGAAAAATAATGATGTAGACCACGAAACTTTCTCTGCATAAAAGTGAATGAATCTCACAAATGTATCTTAACTGCAGGAGCGTAGCGTGCCTCTGGTGACGGGGGTACCGCAATGAATTCCACCCCCCCCCCCCCCACAACATTCACACTTCCTCACACACTCTAAAAATGTAAATGTGAAGCAGTTCTTAGCAAGCTGTTTGTCTAAGGAATTTTATGATATTATTGATCTTCCAAATTCATTAGAAATAATTCATAACATTCCCTTGCAAACAAAATAAAAGGTTTTTCGAACTACAGCCTGATAACCATTGGTACCTATTGTATGTTTCAACAGTGAAATGCCGAGTGTACTCACGGTTACGTTCCTTCACAACTCTCTTGAAATCAGGCAACGCTGAGATTGACCTAAAACTACTGTTCTTTTCGCTAAAACTACGAGAACTAAACGAACGCCGAACCACGGAACAATTAATGCAACAACTATCCATTTTAGGAGGAGACTAGGACACTAGGAAAGATTCGAATTCAAACGACTAAACCTGAAATTAGGAACAATTATTGTGAAAACTACAAGTAATAAAATTATGAGAAAACAGGCCGTCGTAAGAATAGCAAAATGGATGACAGTGACACTGGAAGTTGTCAAAGTTTTTTTCTCGAGTTTTTAATTGATAGCTACAATCGATCCATACGCCAGTATCCCTCCTCACCAAGATTGGATACGCTGGATATTTGCGCTAGCCCAACTTACTAACACAGTCTCCTGAAGATGTGTAAAACACTCACTCACACACTCACACAGACGATGTAGAGACACACACACATCGGATTCTGGGCCTCCCCAGCAGTGCGATTCTGCAACTCGGTATGGCATCGTAACGACGATGAAATATCGTTAGCACAACAAAAAATATCGATGCCACTAAATACCGACGATTGGTATTCTGTAAGCGCTCAATAGCGTCAGCTATCGCTTAATCGTCGATAAATTGTCGTTGCGGGGTCGTTTGCATTTCGACGGCTCTAGACCCCCCCGTTATCCGTACCGAAAGCTTGTTATACCCAAAAAACTTGGCCTACGTAGCTTTTCGGCGGTAGAAAGCTTTACGGTAAGTGTACCTACTTTTCTTTTGGCATGTTTTTTCAAATTTATTTGATGTAATAAGCCCAATGTAGGTACTTATCGTAGGTAACTAGGTAGGTAAATTAGTGATTTAATAATTTATGGCAGTGATGTCATAAAAACATCGTAATAAATAACTTCAACGTTAAAATTACTTGATAGGTAGGTAGTTAGGAAGTTAGTGATATAGACGACTTCTATAAGTGATATAGTCTATTTCACTTTGGGTAGTTATCTACTTTTTAGAATCGCATTTCACCACATATTATGTAGTTGTTACCTACCGTATTTTTTCGTGCGCTTATGTATTTTGGATAATAATGTCAGGCATTATGACGCTCGAATTCCTTGCTCGGGAATTAAAATTCTGCAAGAAAGGGAACAGAGGTATCGCCCTCGGTTTGAAAGAAGAGTGCTACGAGATGGGCAAAATCCTTATTCCCTTGATTCCTGTATGTTCAGAAAAACCTTTAGGATAAGTCGACACTTGGCCATGAACCGAAATTCGACCATTGCTCCAATGCTCCAGATTGAATGGATTATCCCCTGAAATCCAGGTACGTGCCTACCTAATTTTGCTGTAGATACCTATCCCCTACGTTTTCTTTAATAAATGCAAGTGACCTTAATAGGTTGTTAATTAATTAGAAAATATAGGATTTTGAAAATAACGTAAACGTAGGTAGTTATTCATTCACTTGCATATTTATCAGAATTTCCGAGTAGGTACCAATTATAAAACATAAAATTCAACAAAATCATACATGAATTTATACAAATAAATTGCATAATACATATTACATTTAAGCTAAAAACGGTAAAAACTTTATTAATACCACAAGACGATACAACAAATTGAAATCAAAACCTATCCCAAGTGTCAAGTGATCCCAAACTGCAATTTTTGACTTCCCAGGTAAGTATGAGCATTTATTTCGGCCATCGAGTGAATTCGGGGGATTCAAAACACAATCATTGACTCCGGCGCACATAACCACACTCTTCAATTCATTTCATCACTGCTTATCACCATGGAAACGGAATGAGTTCCAGTCGATTGCTCGCCCTAGACTCAGATTTCGTGAGACAAGCTAACAAAGTCGGTATCTCATTCTGCAACGACAATTTGTTATTCAAGTTCGGTATCATAAGTTCCAGAATACCAATTTCGCTATCCGGGTGTCGTTACACGAGAGGGATAGCGACCCCGACTCCGTACCGACAATAAGGTAGCGCGTTGCAGAATCGCGCTACAGGACTGGTAGCGGTACCCCAGCGACGCAGCGACCTTGAGATTTCAAATATTCGAAACCTGCTGAAAACCATATGATTCTAATCGACTAATCGATACTTGGCTGTTTTTCGTCCATGACTGGCAGACATGGAGGTTGGAGGATAGTTCATGGAGGGAGAGTCATGGAGGATGGAGTTATGAGTGGACAATTCAAATTGCTACCTACCTACGGAATGTAATTTTTTTCATTTTTCGTGTAGGGTAGCGCCGGTACCCCCGGTACCCCTGACGCTACGCGCCTGCTTACCTGGTACAATTCTGGAAGATCCCTGAGTGTGGAACCAAATGACATCACCAAACACACACAACCAAAGACTGGCATTTTAGCCGAACATTGCACTCGCGCTATGCTACGTACCACTGCCCATATCACCAATTGGGGGGTTATAGAGAAGGTTACAGGACAGGAAAACCACAACACCTGATCAGGAAGGTCCTACCACCCAGAGTGGGAGACGACAACTGACCAGTAAATAATGTGAAGAAGTTGGAAGTTGTTAGGGCGTTTTTCCTTACGTTTTTCTTACCTGTTTCCTCTTTGTCTTTTCTGGTTCATACCGGTTGTGAACCGTAAAAGGATGAAGGTACCTGCAAACTACCGGGAATTGGATGGGTCCCTCAACTCCCCTGAACCACCAGGTATTCCTGGAGGGTTGTGACTTGCTTCCTCTTCTAAGATTCAATGAAACTCAAAAGCTCTAATCTTTGGTAACCCCTCCAAGTTCGCCTCTAATAAGCCCGACCCTTGCCAAAGGGCCTATGAATAGATGTACATTAGGTGTATAATAAGGCGTACAACAGGTTATAGTACCATAGTACTATGAGCGCGATTTAATACGCCAATTCATAAGGGCGAGGTTTTTTGAAGTACCGACATGAACCGCTGTTTATTTAACTTTAACTGAACCCTGCCATTCGCAGGTTTCCTAGCTCTTGTTTGTTTTCCGTTTTCATCAGTTGATTCGAACCCTTTTAGGCAGCTACTTGAAGAGCGAAGGCCTCCTCGGGAGAGAAGGAAATCCATCAAGAAAAGCCTTCCCAAGTGTGGGAAGGAAGAACTTAGGTACACAAGCTGTAGGTATCGAAATAGTACACGACGAGCGCTCAAGAAGAATTTGTGCATGATGACACAGTGCTCGAATTAATCATTCTTACTATCTGCGCGTCGGAATCTACATTTTTAAATTTGAGAGTCACACTTTAGCGGATGGTACTTTTTACGTGGCTCTTAAATTTGACGAAACATAACTACTCCAGTACGTCAAACTATGGGAATGAAGTAGGAAGCATTAGAAACAATTACAAAATTTAAAAAAATATGAGAAATTTACAAATGTTTAATCTTTTTACAAAGAAAATCTAAATCTTTTTCACAATTACAAAAATTAAAAAAAGATAATAAATTTGTAAATTTCTCATCTTTTTTAATTTTTGGATCGTTTTTACTACTTCCTTCTTCATTCTCCATCTACTATTAAATGACCATCTGAAAAATGTGTCGCTTGAACACCTACCTATTACTGTCAGAATATCTACCTATTACTGTTGGAATACCTACATATTACTGTTTATTGACTGAGCAGCCTACCATCATACCTGGGTACTTGTTAAACCCCAATATTATTTCAGACTTTCCATAAAACACCCGACTTCTCTATATCATCATCTTTTTACACAATAGCACGAACATTTCGTTGAAATTTCGCTCTTGTAGCCATGCTCCATGACTGGAACGTGCTAATTTTATGCTGAAATTATTTTATGGCAACGAGAATAATTTATTTCATACTTTTTAGTCCGTTTTAAAAACGTGCTTATTAAATTTTTTTAATATTCATATTTATGACTCAATAACATGATGAAATTTGTCCATACATTCAATAGCATGAAGAACCGGAAGGAAATAGTACAACAGCTGCTTTAAGCAAACCTGCCACTAATTTCTAGGGATTTTGCTCGAATTATGAAGGTTTTATCATATAAATATTATAATAATGTTTAGTTGAAATGGACCGGAACAGACAAATGCCACTAAAGCCTAATGGGGAATTTCGTCAAAAAATTTGTTGGAATAAAGTATTTAGAACTCTTGGAAAAATGGTTGCTTGAAGCCCGTTTTCAAAAATTAGACGTAGTTATTAAATGAATTTATTAAAAGTAAAAATGCGGCAAAAAATGACTTATCAGGTCGATTGACATCTGAGTGACTGTTGGCCCGAGGAGGCGGAGCAAAGCTTCGGAGCCGAAGGTTCTGAAATCTGACCCAATCTTTTACGAGGAAAATACTTTTATAATCGAATAGGCCCTCATCCTATCGTGAACCACCATCCCACACAACGCCAGGTGAATTAATATTGGTTTTAGGCGATTTTAGCCTTTATTTTGCCAAATTTGACCCTCCCATTCTGTATGAAAACTAATTGAAATTGTCTTTTTCTGTCTTTGCTCACCCTTCCATACCACTTTCAGTGACTTTATACCAACTGTTTGCAATTTTTGTCGTTTTTACCGATTTTTGACGCCTAAAAACTCAAATGTAACCCCCTTACATTTTTTTTTGAAAACTGCTCATCTTCGAACTCATCCTTTTGTTAGGCAATACGAACATTTTGGCCAAATTTCGAATTTTTAAAAATCATGATTGTACCCAAGGTCAGACATCGACTGGAGTAACACATAAATATACGTATACATATAAATTTCTGTTAAAATCTACGGATGAACTCAGGATGCCCTGAAACGGATGCCAATACAAATTTTCAAAAATTCATTTTCTGACAAATTTGGAACTATTGGGATGGCCAGCTTTAGAAAATTCGCTAAAAAATGGGAGGCGCATACAGTAGAGAACAGCTGCTCCCTACACTCCTTATTAGTCTATTGCATGCCCCAACTTTAAAAAAAATCTATTTAAAAAATCTACGCTGAAATTATTTTATGGCAACTGGAATAATTTATTTTACTTTTTAGTCCGTTTTAAAAACGTGTTAAAAAAAGTATTAAAATAATTTATTGAAGGAAAATTTCACATGGTAATTCGAATGTGAACTACAGGTATGTTCCATTTGAAACAAGAAAGTTGGTCCCAAACACCAATATTGGTATAGTTTTCGGAATTACGTCAAGTTCATTAAATAAAGTTCTTTCACAACCTGTTGATAAGTGAAACAGCTTCCATCTCCGATATTATCAACTTCCTACGCCTTCCTTGCTGGGTGCAGCTAAGTGTGTCTTTATTCTCAACGTCGACTACTATAATAGTACTATGTATTATAATAGTACTTCTGCTCTTGTCTGAGTTGACCGAATTCCACAGCGCCAATTTTGAAACAGTTGTTGCGATGCGCGTATTTCTGTTGGTTGACTTGTGCAAGTGACTCGGTGTAGCAAGCGAATTCCCGGCCGGGGAATATCTTTCATCAGGTGCGCGCTCATGCGTTTCCCACAATCACCTCGTTCTCGCACTTTTGTTTCATTATTCCGTCATCTCAATCAGGCAGATGAACCTGTGAGAATCCTCGGATGCGCTCATGAAAAAGGAAACTGACCACCGCAACTAAACGAGCCTGTGGAGCTCAGGAGAGAGTAAATAATCAAATTAAAAAACGCTGTTCATTTATTGTTTCTTTCATGTGAAATAATTTAAATATATATTTCCGATTGTTTCCACCAATTTTGGCCCCCAAAACACGAATTAGGTACGCTCCTTTTTTCTTCTCAAATTATCTTTGATCGCTGGTAGTGCCACTTAATTGCCTTGATTCACCTGTTCACACTCTATGTTATTATATAAATTGAAGGTGATTTCAGAAAATTTCCCAGGTTTTTCACTCATAAAAAATCAATTTTAGGAGCTGAACATTTGGTAGAACTCAATTTTCCACTCCATGGTCAAAATAGACTTCATATTCGGTCTTCTCGTCCCCAAAAACATGGAAAACGATATCTCAGAAGCTCATGTTACTAACATGTTGCTAAAACGCAAAAAGTACCTATTTTTACACACATTTTCACTCATAACTCCCCTGGGTATATTCCGATCGGGCTGAAAAGTTTCGGGACACAACTGGGGCCCAAATGGAGCATGTGTGCGAAAGAACGAATTTTTGAGACCGAGAATGAAGCAGGTATGCGTGATACGGCGTACACTGCATTTTTGGAATCTACGCACCTTGAAACGGAAAAGAAAGAATTTTGAGGGGGTGTTATAAAAACTTTTTGCTGAGCGATTACATAGGTGTATTATTCACAGAATGATAAACCAAAAGAAAATTAGTAGATGCTCAACTACAACACTGTGTTCATCCTTGTTCGTAGCTTGAAGAAAACCATATTTATTTCATATTTACCACTCATCTATCCATTCACCTTCATATCACACTGAATTTACTTTTATAATACTAAATTCTTCATTATTCATCAGCTTCTAGTTTATTTTATGGGCACATCTAACTTTTACGTAACAGTTCTTCTCCTGTGATTACTTATGTACTTAGTACTTACTCCTTCGAAAAGAAAGAAATTTCGCGCTTTCGTAGTCATTATTTTTGCAACCTCCAAGAAATGGCCCTTGAGAGAATCGCGTGCATATTGAATGCTGTGAAACGGAGTGTGCTCTTCAATATTTAATGTACAGCACTCCTACTCTACAGAACAGCTCTCCAAGACTGTCCAGCTCCGGAAATTGAAAAAGCGAAGCAGTATGCTCCACAATTTTGCTTTTACGACAGCACTAAGTGTTGGTTTATTATTCTGTGAATAATACACCTATGTATTCGCTCAGCAAAAAATTTTTATAACACCCCCTCAAACTTTTTTCTTTTACGTTTCAAGGTGCGTAGATTCCAAAAATGCAATGTCCGTCCGCCGTACGCCGTCCGCCGTACGCCGTCCGCCGTCCGCCGTATCACGTGTACAGGCTTCATTTTCGGTCTAAAAAAACGTTCTTTCGCACACATGCTCCATTTGGGCCCTAGTTGTGTCCCGAAACTTTTCAGCCCGATCGGAATATACCCAGGGGTGTTATGAGTGAAAATGTGTGTAAAAATAGGTACTTTTTACGTTTTAGCAACATATTGGTAACATGAGCTTCTGAGATATCGTTTTCTATGTTTTTGGGGACGAGAAGACCGAATATGAAGTCGATTTTGACCAAAGAGTGGAAAATTGAGTTCTACCAAATGTTCAGCTCCCAGAATTGATTTTTTATGAGTCAAAAACCTGGGAAATCGTCTGAAATCACCATCAGTTTGTATAATAACACTGGAAAAAGTGTCAAGACGTGGTTCAGGACGATTAAATGGCACTACCAATGATCAAAGATAGTTTAAAAAAAAAAAAAAAAAAAAAGAGCGTACCTAATTTGTGTTTTGGGGGCCAAAATTAATGGAAACCATCAGAAGTAGCTATTTCGATTATTACGCATGAAAGAAACAATAAATGAACAGCCAGCATTTCTATAGGTATGTCCAATAGAATAATAAACCCATGTGACAAGGACTTTGCAGCGTTTTTTTGTATTATTTCGACTTCATTGAGCGCTGTTGCTGCATATGCTCTATTCCAAATCGGCAAACCGAATTACACAAATAATAAACAACATAGTATACAAATATTTAATTCGATTTGAGGCCTTTATTTTCAACCAATTTTCCTACTAACTTTATTTTAACTATTGACTAACCCTTGACGCTTGATTCAAAACCTTGAATTTTATTTGTAGCCCCTGTAATCACAACTTGGGTTTTTGATTTATTATTCTGTGAATAATACGCCTATGTATTCGCTCAGCAAAACATTTGTATAACACCCCCTCAAAATTTTGGTTTATTATTCTGTGAATAATACACCTATGTATTCGCTCAGCAAAAAATTTTTATAACACCCCCTCAAACTTTTTTCTTTTACGTTTCAAGGTGCATAGATTCCAAAAATGCAATGTCCGTCCGCCGTACGCCGTCCGCCGTACGCCGTCCGCCGTACGCCGTATCACGTGTACAGGCTTCATTTTCGGTCTAAAAAAATCGTTCTTTCCACACATGCTCCATTTGGGCCCTAGTTGTGTCCCGAAACTTTTCAGCCCGATCGGAATATACCCAGGGGTGTTATGAGTGAAAATGTGTGTAAAAATAGGTACTTTTTACGTTTTAGCAACATATTGGTAACATGAGCTTCTGAGATATCGTTTTCTATGTTTTTGGGGACGAGAAGACCGAATATGAAGTCGATTTTGACCAAAGAGTGGAAAATTGAGTTCTACCAAATGTTCAGCTCCCAGAATTGATTTTTTATGAGCGAAAAACCTGGGAAATCGTCTGAAATCACCATCAGTTTGTATAATAACACTGGAAAAAGTGTCAAGACGTGGTTCAGGACGATTAAATGCCACTACCAATGATCAAAGATAGTTAAAAAAAAAAAGAAAAAAAAGGGCGTACCTAATTTGTGTTTTGGGGGCCAAAATTAATGGAAACCATCAGAAGTAGCTATTTCGATTATTACGCATGAAAGAAACAATTAATGAACAGCCAACGTTTCTGTAGGTATGTCCAGTAGAATAATAAACCCATGTGACAAGGACTTTGCAGCGTTTTTTCTTTTACTTTTCAAAGTGCGTAGATTCAGAAAATGCATCGTCAGTCCGCTGTCCGCCATATCACGCATACAGGCTTCATTTTCGGTCTAAAAAATTCGTTCTTTCGCACACATGCTCCATTTGGGCCCTAGTTGTGTCCCGAAACTTTGCAGCCCGACCGGAATATACCCAAGCGTGCTACGAGTGAAAATGGGTATAAAAATAGGAACTTTTGTGGTTAAGTAACATGTTAGTAACATCAGCTTTTGAGGCACCGTTTTCCACGTTTTTTTGGACGAGAAGACCGAATACGAAGTCAATTTTGAGCAAAGAGTGGAATATTGAGGTTATGACGAAGTTTCAGCCTTAAATTTACGTTAAATTTTGGTATAAAATCGTCGTTCTTCCGCACACAGTTTGGGTTCCCGCTTGGGAACACATTTGGGTCCTAGTTGCGCTCCAAAGCTCGGCAGCCCGATCGAATTTCACCCAGGGGCGTTATGGGAGAAAAATTTGTTAAAAAATATGGATTTTCGAGGTTTTTTGAGGTTTTAGTGAACATGAGCTTGAGAGGTATCGTTTTCCATGTTTTTTAGGGCGAGAAGACCGAATATGAAGTTGATTTTGACCAAAGAGTGAAGAACTGAGGTTGTAACGAAGGTTAAGCTCCCGAAATTCATTTTTTATGAGTCAGAAACCTGGGAAATAGTCTGAAATCACCATTAATTTGTATAATAACACTAGAAGTAGTATCAACAGGTGAATCAAGACAATTAAATGGCACTATCAATGTTCAAATATAATCTGTAAAAAGATGAAGAGAGAAAATAAAGGAGCCGGAGCCGAGGTCGTGTTTTTGGGGGCCAAAATTGTTGGAAACCGTCTATAATAACTATTTCAATACTGCGCATGAACGGAACAATAAATGAACAGCCAGCATTTCTGTAGGTATGTCCAGTAGAATAATAAACCCATGTGACAAGGACTTTGCAGCGTTTTTTCCTTTTTTAAAGAACATGTTTACAAATTGAGTTCAATTAATTGGGGTCCCCTATTTGACCGATTTCCTGTTTGGCTCTGCAAAGTTAGCCAACGCCTTCCACAGTCGGGTACCAAATATTTGCACAATACAACGACAGAATAAACAACAGTCGGACTTGGATGTATTTTTACATAATATCAACTTGACTCCACGTCATAACGACCGCTCTCTATATATTTTCCCTGATAATTATTTTAGAGGGTTGGAATAAAAATGATTTAATATGTCTAAAGGTCGATGTTGCCTGAATTTTCATCAGCCACCTTATTGAGAGAATATTTGATAGGTGTGATTTATGCTGCTACTTTCTATCAATCAGCTTGTAGCTGTTCTATAGGGGGTGTATTTTGGGTTCACTCGATACTTCTGGGTATATATTCTTGGAATATTATTTCTCGTTTAGAGATAATTCTTTCTCATAGGATAATGATTAATAAAATTACTCTTAATAGGGAAATTCTTGGCCTTCCTCGTACACGTATACACACGTATACACGTATATATTTTTTATATTAACAATTATATCAACCAAATATATTATTACCCTAGTAATAATATAATAATTAACCCTAATTAATCTTGGCTACATACAATTCATCAATATATAGTTGAATATAAGTTATACAAATCTAACAAACAAATCTTTTTGTTTGGCTTATCAGTAGTCACCCCATCATCCCGTAAGCTAACCCTCACAGTTTACAATCAGCCCTTAGTCTAACCGACTATTCATTTGTAAGAGGAACACGACAGAATTATGAAAATATTATGAGGTAGGTGAGGGTTGTAACTTACAGAGCGGCAGAGAGAGGTTGGTCTCATGTTGACGAAGAGGGATTTATCAAAATCCCATACGAACCCTCACAACCCAACCGTCCGTCTGCTACTAGAAATTATAACAACTCCGCAGTTTCAACACAGTAAACTTTATCGAAACCGGACGAACCGGTGGCAGGGAGGGGGAAAGATATCTTCAGATGCCGTGTGAGTCACATCGTGAATTTCCTCATTAGGACGAGTCTTTTCATTTCACAACCCCGCGACTCTTCAAAACGCGGATAAAGCGGAATTAAGGAAGCACAAACTCACCAGGCGGCTCGTAGTCTGCAATGATTGGTTAAGTGGCGTCAAGAGAGATGCAGCAAGTTGTGGCATCAGTTCTCCAGAATGTTGGAACTCTTGTGTCGACTTACGAGGTATTTTCGCACTATGCCACGGATGTGTCTTACGAATGATTAGGGATCAGTCAAAAATGTGCAGGAAGTGGAAAAAAAAACTGTAAATTACTACACAACGGTTTATTATCTACCTGTATAGATACCCCTTCTGCGTAGGTCACTGTTTTCTGGGCTTCCCCCAGGAAAGCCCTGAATGGAGTACTGGAGCCGGCCCGGGAGTTACAGTTTCATAAAAATGCTCAGCATTCAATAATTCAATCATTAATAATTATTTGTAGTTACTCATGAAGCACAAGGTAAGGTAATAAACCGTTGTGTAAAAATTTACCGTAGCGTAATAATTTGCATTTGTGTAATAATTTACCGTTGTGTAATAATTTGCCAATCAATAATACTTCAACATTTGTTCAAGTTGCAAAGTACCTACCTACCAGCAAAATCTAAAAGATCCATCATTTTTCAAATGAAATAATATCAGAACAACCAACTCGACTTCATACAGCCACCCGTGATTATAACCAGGTGATCCCTAGCGATGATATCTGGGCCGGATTTATACCGTTTGATTCACGATCATGTTGACGAAGCTGTTCGGTGCAAACGAACGGCTGGTCGTACAATGCTCCGGGTGATCTCAAAAAATTCTTTTGTTCAAGATCAATTTAAAAACGTTAAAAAAACCATAGCCTTCTATTGAAAGTTTTTGAGCTACGGCGTTCTGAAAATGTCAACCCCTATTTTGAACCCCTTAGAGATGACTGACAGTAACGCCGAGCTTAGAGGACCAACTAGACGCCAAACTGGACCTACAAACCAAATTTCATTAATTTTGGTCCATGGTAACTAAGAAAAGTGCGAAGTACGGTGTACGTTGTACGGCGGACAGACAGAAATTTTTTAATTGCATTTTTGGATTCTGCATACCTTGAAACGTAAACCATCAAATTTTGAGAGGGGGGGGGGGGGGTTTAAAAAAATTGCATGCTCGATTCCAAAGGTTCATTATTGAAAATAACAAACAAAAAAAACTCACTGAATAAGACAACCCGAAACAAAAATCTGCTCACATATACCTGGAAGGGGAATCCAATTCCTAAGAGAAAACACATCTACACCTAGGAATGTTTACACGAAACTAAGAAAGATTAGTTTCGTGCAAACAACTAATCACTGGATGGCTGATTTCGGTGGGCGATGATAGTAACTAGTGAAAATTTCTTCACCGTCAACATCAACCGCTAAACTGAGTTTAATCCATAATAATATGTACTATCGTTTTCATAACTGTTTCCTACATAAGTGCTTTGTTTAATAGCACAATTTCAAATTTCTCCAATGGAATCCAATATCTAATTTATACCTCATTCTAATATAATTCTAATTTAATACCTAACTCATTTACTGTCAATTCTGCAGTCCTTGATTTCCACCCTTGTGAGCTTAATAACATTGTAATTTAATTGTGATCTTAATATAATTGTAATTTAATACCTAACTCATTTACTGTCAATTTTGTAGTCCTTGATTTCCACCCTTGCGAGCTTGATTTACTGCTCTACCCAGCGCCACAGGCAATACCTACTGCTGGGTTATATGAATTTAATTTCTTAGCTATAATTACTCACATGTTGTTATTTTTTAGAATAATAATCTCTCTCTCCTTATGCAAGTTATCCAGTTTTGCATAGGTATAGGTGACTCCCAGCCGTAAGACATATTTATGTCACACCATTCGCCAGTTGATTTGGGAGCTAAATTTTCCACCAACCTCATTTGGAAGCTCAATTTTTGATAATAATTAAGCTATTTTGGGAGCTCAGTTTTGATTAAACACCTCGGTGATCAAATCATCGTCAGCAAAAATTAATTACTTGGTTATTGTTTGTTAATGACGATGGTTTGATCACTGGAACCGTATTTTGTTCTTAGTGGAAATATAAATACTTTCCATTACTCAGTTTCTTGTTTGAAATGGGTAAACTGTCAAGGATACAGTTAACAACACTTACGATATAGTGTGGTTTTCAAAATATTTCTATTTTACAAGGTACGTACTTAGGTATGGAAATTAATTTAAGACAGGATTTCAAAACAACGGGGAAAATCTCATAATATTCTGGTGGATATTCATGATCGTGTTATTGAGGAAATAATAATTAAAGTTAGATATTTATCAACATAATGCATAATGTAATACATATCGGTGTATGGTGGAATGGGTTATGGGTTATGAAAACGGATGTAGTAACTAGGTTAAGCCCTGCATGGAAAATCTCAACATAATATGAACTACTATAATATAATCATTCGAATTGAGGAATGAACGTCCATTTTTGGTTAATTATTTTCAATAATGAACCTTTGGAATCGAGCATGAAAAAAAGTTTGTAAACCACCCCCTCAAAATTTGATGGTTTCCGTTTCAGGGTATGTAGAATCCGAAAATGCAATAAAAAAATTTCTGTCTGTCCGCCGTACTTGGCACTTTTCTTAGTTACCATGAAACAAAATTGATGAAATTCGGGTTATAGGTTCCGTTCGGGGTCTAGTTGGTCCTCGAAGCTCGGAGTTACTGTCAGTCATCTCTAAGGGGTTCAAAATAGGGGTTGACATTTTCAGAACGCCGAAGCTCGAAAACTCAATAGAAGAGTTTTTTTTAAAGTGTTTAAGTTGATCTTGACCTAAAGAACTTTTTGAGACCACTCGGACCACCAGCCGTTCGTGTGCACCGAAAAGCTTCGTCAACATGACCGTGAATCAAACGGTATAAATCCGGCCCAGATATCATCGCTAGGGAGCACCTGATTATATAATCATGCGTGGCTGTGTGAAGTCGAGATGGTTGTTCTGTGATATTTCATTTGATAAAGGACCTTTTGGATTTTGTTGATAGGTACTTTTGCAACTTGAACAAACGTTGAAGTATTATTGGGTAAATTATTACACAACGGTTTATTATGATATCTACGCAGAAGGCGCATGTATACAGGTAAATTATTACACAACGGTTTATTATTTACCTTAAGCTTCACGAATAACTACAAATAATTAATTACTGAATTATTCATTCCCTTGCATTTTTATGAAAACTTAATTCCCGGGCCGGCTCCAGTACCCCATTTAGGGCTTTCCTGGGGAGAGCTCGAGGGTACTGACCACAGAATACAGTGATCTACGCAGAAGGTGCATCTATACAGGTAAATAATAAACCGTTTTGTAATAATTTGCAGCATTTTTTTTTTTTTTTCAAATTGTAGACCTAACAGAGAGCTTCCAAAAAGGTGATATAAATGTGATGGGGTCGGAAATCAACGGAAGTGGGGGGGAAAGGGGAAGGAAAAAGCGTGCGACGTCATGTGGTATGTATTGCCCTCTCGCTCCCACACATGGGAACGAGAGAGAGGGAGATACAAACCAGATAACGTCACGCGTTTTTGCTTTAGCTTATTCCCGCCGAATTACTCGGATTTCTTGGCTGAAAATTGGGATAGAGGGGTTTTCGAGGGCGCTGAATCCGATTCTGAGGTCAAAAGCAGCAAGTTACGACCCAAGTCCATTCTTAATTATACGAGTCTGTGGCCCAGGGGCGAAGCTGATTTTCTCAGGAGATATACCTAGACCAGCGTTTTCTGCATAGATCTGATGACATCCAATTACTGCCGAAGGTCAGTGAGGCCTCATAGACTCGAGCGATATTTGCGGGTGGGCAGATAAATATATATATATGTCTTGAGTGTTCTTTTCTGTCTAGTTGAAGTAAAGCTGGGAGAGGTAGTTTGACCAAACTAGACTGGGTTTCGTTTTAGTTTTTGTTTAATCCATTGCTCAACGTTTCCACCTAGTGTACTAGGTCCTATTCATGAGTCTGTACAGTCACAATAATAAGAATAATGGTCAGTTATGACGGGTTAAACTTAAGGCTAGGTACTGTTTGATGTTAAGAGCTACTTACTTATGTAATGAGGCATCTCCTTCCTTGTTGTTAGCCATTTTTATTTTTAAATCTTTAAGCCACTTCAAGTCATCTGAAGAATTACTCATCTTTTAGTTACTCATTTGAACAACCATTCTCATTACATAAGTAAGTAGCTCTTAGCATCAAACAATACCTGGCCTTAAGTTTTACCCGTCATAACTGACCATTATTCTCATTATTGTGATTGTAGAGACTCATGAATAGGACCTAGTACACTAGGTGGAAACGTTGAGCAATGGATTAAACAAAAACTAAAACGAAATCAAGTCTAGTTAGGTCAAACTACCTCTCCCAGCTATATGTATGTCTGTACCGAACTACCAGCTGCATTTATGGGTGTCGTGGTACCTCTATTCCACTCCAATGTAAATATGTTAAGATTCAACTAATAAATAGCAAGGAGAAAGACGAGCTGAGCGAAGCCTCGGTGGAAGCCCTGGAAGGGTTCCCCTCCACCAACTCAAGGCCGTCAACGGTCATTGGTAGACGGGTGACGAGGTGGGGGCACCTTTATAAGGCGCCTGGCTCACCCAGCTCATCATTCTACCGATCGGACTCCTACCAGCGACTTCGCTCTCTCTCTATTGCGCCTCCTCTTTCGAACCTATCCGTCACATACTCGCTGTGGTAAAAACCGCCGGGCATGTTTCCCAAAAAGATCTAGTACTCGCTGTGGTGAAAACAGCGGGGTACTGGCACGTCCACTATCACTCGCTATGGTGAAAACCGTGGGGTGTTAGCAATCCTGAAAGATTCCTAAGGGGCGAATCCTCCTCTCTCCTGCACCCAAACTAAACCCTACCTCGCGCTCATGACAATGGGTATTCTGATTTGGAATTTTGGGGGAAGACTCGATGGGCCTTCCGAATTTTGGATTTAGTTTTTGGTGTCTCGACGACATCAGGAAGAGTCAACGCCGAAAGAGTCAAAACACTGGTAATCATGGGCCCTACGGCATAAAATGTTCAGGATACGCTCACAGGACTGCCAGAAATTGCTGTACAGGTTTTGGTACCATGACGGCGCCAGTTGGTCAGCTAATTTGGGGTAGGTACACGGTGTATTCGTTTTACTGAAGATACTGCGTGAGGCTACTGGTCAGCGGACCCACTAGTTATAACGATAAAAAAATTACTTCGTTTACTTCGTTTACTTCTCAAGTATCTCAAGAACGGGATGCTGTCCCAAATCACGGTTGCCAAGGATATCAGCATACATCGCTCATTCATCTTGGAAAATTTGGTTTGAAATAGAGACACACGAATTAGAGGGAAAGAGAGATACAGAGTTACAGCGACCTACTCAACTGTTACGTAAAATGGCGTCGATTGTTGGAAATAAAAAGTAGCTGATTCAAATAGTTGGAAACCATGAAACATTGATGATGATGATGATGACAGAAAGGACTGAGATCATTGAGGATTTTTGAAAATTGAGAGATGAAATAGAGAACATATTACTTGTGATTGTTCGAGTCTTTTCAAACATAATTACTGTCGTGATAATATGATATACCTAAAAATTCCACATTGTATCACAACGTTTTAGTACTTATCTATTCGCACATCTGACCTTTATCTTGTAAGGCTTCAGTGGAGTGCGGCTCCGAGCAGTTATATAAAAATAAGTTTATTTATTATTTACTTATTTTTTATACAGGGACATTCCCCATCCTGCACTTCTTTCTAATTAAGAGCATTTAGGTGCCCAACTCTTCATGTATTTGAATGAGAATTATGTAAATATCTATATACCTACCTACCAAGTATCTATAGCATTTCCAAGTCAAATTCAACCTTTTTCAAACCAAATTCAACCTTTTCTAAACCAAATTCAACTTTTTCCAAGTCAAATTCAACTTTTTCTAAGTCAAATTCAACTTTTTCCAAGTCAAATTCAACTTTTCCATTTTAAATTCAACTTTTACCTTTCAAATTCAACCTTCCCCTACTTCAGCAAAAAATATAAATTTTAATAATAATAGGTAGGTACCTATGTGTATTTTTTTTCATTACAATTTAAAATTTTCCTTTGTGAACCTTCAACTGAAGTAAGGAACATAACTTCGGTGTTTGCAAATTCTTCGTGTTTACATCTTTAATGCCTATTTCGTTGCCCATCAAACCTTCTGATTAATCGAACGCACCTCATCTGATGTCATGCGAAATTCAATGTAAGCCTTAGATAATGCAACAAAAAGTTCGTAATTGGGTTCACAAATTCAGTTTATTAAACTTTATATTTTTTGCTGAAGTAGGGGAAGGTTTAATTTGAAATGGAAAAAGTTGAATTTGACTTGGGAAAAGTTGAATTTGGTTTGGAAAAGGTTGAATTTGACTTGTAAATGCTATACATATTTTTTCAGGCAGAATACCTATCCTACTTTGGTAAATAGTTTGCCTCTTCTAAGTACTGTAAGTTTATCAACAAGAAGAAGTGTATCGTACATTATGGTGGTAAATCTTCTGTATCTTCATTACAGAAAGACGTTTGGTGTATTGCAGGTACACTTATCCCAAGTCCTGCGGATTAGTAGGCAGGTGCCTCACGTAGCTGTGTGTAATATGTGATGAACCGTACATTACATGTTCGAACATGAAATTCCGTGTTCTTCAATCTGTTCTAGGTATTCTTGGACAAGAGTGAACCTAAGTTTTGTGGTTGCTACGAGACGGTGACGTCTTGTATCTTGTAAGATGTAAGGCCTTGCATCAGTGGTGCAAGATCAGAGGTGGAAGATCAATACAAACATATTATTGCCACGATAAAATGACGGAACATCGCCAATATATCACAAAGTGCCAATTCGCACGAGTATATTAATTCAGTCTCAAGGTCTCGGGGAGTAGTTTATTGAGTTGGCTTGGGTACATATTCGAATGGGACTTTTTGTATTCTTCTACCTGCCGTCGGTACCTAGGAGTGGTATTTATAAGAGCTAACCAACTATTCTTGAATGACAATGTACCTTTTTGTGCGGCTCAAGGGACGTCTGCGTCGAAGGCCGTTTTGGAGAATAACAAGGCGACGGCGGGGCCTCAAGCGCCGGAATCCTTTCGTTCAACACTTTCACGGCGAAGCAACACCACCTTTTCACGGTTTTTACCATCGCTAACGAGACGACAAGTCGAAATCCCGAACTTGGAAAACCTGCTGTAGATTACCCGCTGTACGATCTGCGCTCGGAGAGAGGCGAACAGTGGTGGCTGATTGGATGACAGGTAATCTCGCTATCGCCTTATCAGTTTTCGAGAGCCCTCGGTGCGCACGCAATTACTGCAGAGGCTTTTTCAAATACATCAGACAATGGACATCTTCATTAAGATACAACGAACAACCCGGGGAACCACTCACACTTGGAATTTTGATAAACCGAACTATTGGGAAGCTGGGACTTGAGCTGTACCAAGTAAGCAAACAGATTGCAGATTGAATAAGTAATACATAACGAATAACAGACGATAATGCAATACGTGCTCGTAATAATCCAAACAAGAAATAAGTTAAATCTAAAGGGTTAGTTCCGCTAGTGTAAGAAGTAATATTACCACACCTTCTGGAGGAGCCCGTCCTCACTAGCTGGTTGAGTACTGGAGGCGAACGCTTTCGATGTAAGGACAAAACATCATCAGGCCGTCGAGAGAGCACTCAGTATTCTCTCGACGGCCTGATGATGACGTCCTTACATCGAAAGCGTTCGCCTCCAGCACTCAACCAGCTAGTGACGAAGGACTCCTCCGGAAGGTGTGGTAATATTAAGAAATAATTTGTTGTCAAGCATCTCAAGGTAACATGATGTGCTGGCCAACAATTAGAAACAATACGATTGTGTCACTGGGACCATCAACTCGAGTGGTCAGTACAATTAGCCTATCCTTAGGCTAATGAGGCTTAGGCTTAGGCTTACCCTAATTCCAACGGTCATGACCTCACGACTCATCTAATGGAATTTCAGCCATAAAGCATGAACAGATGAGCGAATTTTCGAATTTGGTGACCTTTTATACTGGACAAATTTTTACCGTTTTCGGACCACACAAAGGTCACTTGAAAACCCAACAATTTTTTAACGTCTCGAACCATCATTCTGTACCGCTTTTGGTGAATTTATCAGATCTTGGGTGACTTTAGCCAGCTACCGATTTTCGAAGCTAAAAACTCAAACTGTGACCCTCTTTTTCTGGGAATAATATTTTGTTGTCAAAAAAGTATTCCTCCTTTTCTATTTCTCTACTATCCGTCTTAATAGTCTCAAGTCACCTGCTATTACCACTTCACGCGATTTTGTGGCAAAGTGTTGTGATTTTTAGCGATGTTAACAATTGTTTGCTGACTTTTACATATAAACCTTACGACCCGCTTTTTGTTTTTGAAAACTGTCCATTTTTGAACTCATCCTTTCGTTTGTCATCACGGCATATTTTAGCAAATTTGGAACCCTTCATTTCGCATCAAAGGTCTGATTTAACGTTGGAATCGTAGCTAGCGATAGCATCATGTTTAGGATTGTCGATTTAAGTAAGATAAATATCTCGATCAGTTTCCCTGTTGTTTTGAACACCCGCTCCCTGGGTGGTCAACTCATCCAGTCGCGACCGCATAAACTTTCCAATAGAACGTGATGGGCAGATAAAATTTATTATAGGATATTATCATTTTGTATGGCGCCAACCTGGGACCAAAACATTTCTGTAATTAATATTTCATCCCTCGATGGTACATGTGACAATTCTAGGGTAGGTAATAGCGTTTAGAACAAAATAATGTCGAGACAGAAGGGTTATTTATATTTATACGTGGACAGTGATAAACCGATTTGGTGACTTAGCAGCAATTTTCGTCATTACTGCCATTCAAGGTTTACGTTTTAGATGAGTAAGTAATGAATGGATGACCGCCAGTACGGGTAGGGAGTAACGAACAACCTCGACGAAACTTCTGATTGGTGTCCGATCGCTTCCACAACGAATTCATCGCACGATTTGCTTCAGCCACAGCAAATCGCATCACGTAGAGGCTGACCCTCGAGAAACGCTGTCTTTCGCTCGTCGTGGAACGTGAAGGGAGCAGGCGCCGACGAAGAGGACGAGGGAGGGGATGTACTTGACCTGGCGAACTGGTAGAACTGAGCTCTCCTCCCGAGTGCAAAATATCTTCACCCATCTCCAGTGAACCTTACCCATCGCCTTAACACACCTACCCAATGTTTATATTAATGTTGCCACCCTCAGATTAGGGCATAGTAGCAAAAACAAGCTCAGGTCAAATTTCTTTACTCCTTTGAAAGATAGGACAGCAATGGACAAGAAAAGTGGTGTAGTACACAAAATCAATTGTAATAACTGCGAATCATCATAATATGTAGGGCAGTGGTTCCCAACCTTTTGTGGCCCATCTCCCCTTTCTGGAGATTGACTAACACCTATCGCCCCCCTTTTCATTTTCATTATATGCCTAATTTTAATTTGAAGTAAAGTGTCAATAATAAAGTAGTTTTCTCATTTTAAACAAATTTATTACCGTATATAAAAACAACCAAAGCAGTTTTATCCGGTCACTCTTAAATAAAATAGACAAAAAATTAAAATGTAGGTACATTCTTTACAGATTTTTTTTAAGAACAAAGAAGTGAAATAATTAACTAAGATCATTGACGTACATTTAAAAAAAACCAGTCATGCAGCGTGACTTAATGAGCGAATTTTCAAAGAAATATTCGAATTAATGGCTATGGTTTTGAATAAAGGAAAACTTCGGTCTAAAATTTGGTTTTCTATGTATATTCTCTTCGTATTTATTTTAATTTGTACGTTTTGTCCATCCTGATTCTACCGTTTGTTTATTACGTAATTGTACTAAGTGCTTATTTATTTGATCGCTGTGGGTTCATATTAGGTAGGATAGGGTAGTTAGGACTTTTGACTTACCTACTCAAGAGAGTGCAGTAGGTAAAGGAGTTGTTATAGAAAATCATGAGTGCTTCAATTAATACTTCTCACATTTTTCAATCTGACCACTCTAAGGGGGTGGGGGGGGGGGGGTAAGAGTTTAAAGATTATCCTAGTTTTGGGTAATTTTTGCGCACTTTAAATGCTCTAATTTAAGAACGGATTTAGATATCTAAAATCCGATTCCACCATCGTGTTCAGCGTGCAAAAACCTTTAAAATGAGGGGTCACTTGTTGGAAAATAACATTTTGGGGATTTTTGGGTAATTTTTGCGCACTTTAAATGCGCCAAAACCCTCCTTAGAGTAGGCCAATTTCGCCCATCTTCGAACTTAGCCTTTCGATTGCCAAGATAGATTTTTTGTGCAAATTTGAGCTGTTTATCTCAATTCTATCGAGAGTTATCGTCTGGAGTGACACATATATATATAAATATATATATATACATATAAAATAAACAGTCATGCAGCATGGCTATAAGAGCGAATTTTCGAAGAAATAACCACGTTCCTTAATCTTCAAAGTGCTCCAGTTTGAGAACGGAATGAGATATCGCAATTCTGATTTCACCATCGTGTTCAGCGTACAAAAACCTTTAAAATGAGGGGTCACTTGTTAGAAAATAACATTTTGGGGATTTTTGGGTAATTTTTGCGCACTTTAAATGCTCTAATTTGAGAACGGATCAAGATATCTAAAATCCGATTCCACCATCGTGTTCAGCGTGCAAAAACCTTTAAAATGAGGGGTCACTTGTTGGAAAATAACATTTTGGGGATTTTTGGGTAATTTTTGCGCACTTTAAATGCGCCAAAACCCTCCTTAGAGTAGGCCAATTTCGCCCATCTTCGAACTTAGCCTTTCGATCGCCAAGATAGATTTTTTGTGCAAATTTGAGCTGTTTATCTCAATTCTATCGAGAGTTATCGTCTGGAGTGACACATATATATATATATACATATAAAAAAGTGTTAAATTTCAGGAATCGTTTTAGAATGGTCTGAAACGGATTTCTATGAAGAAAATTTCCAAAAATTTATATTATTTAAATTTCGAAGCCATTGCAATAGCTTCATTTTCTTTGAAAATTCGCTAAAAACAGGAGTACATGTTTTCATTTTTAAATTTGAATCTGAAAAAAAATAAGAAAGTTGACAGTTATAATTTGAAAAAAAAATTATTGAAAGTTTGAAAACTTTGTTATTGTTTTATTTTACCTTTTCAATGGCTGCCTTGTGCTTGGTGGATTTTAGTTAAAGCTTGAATATCGGGCTTTATGTTCGTCAAGTTCAGGCGCAAGTCTCCTTTGAGACAAATGTCCAACTTATTTCTTTGTTTTGTGAGGAGCTGGACAACAGAACTAAATCCTTTTTCAACTAAATATGTTGACGGGAACGAGATGAGAAGTGGCTCAGTTTTTTCCCACAGTTGTGGATAAGTGTCCATAAGCTTCACTCAGGCTAACTCGTAACCGCTGTGCTTGAAAATGATTTTCGCCTCACAGTTATACTTCAGATCGAGAAACTCCGTCTGCAAACAGTTATCAAGCTTATCCACAGCTTCAAACGAAAATGGATCTAGAATCCAATCCGGAATTTGTAACTTGGTCAAATCTTCAAATCTTGATTCCATGTCAGTTTTTAGCTGGTCAAGGTGATCAGTAAAAATTATGATTTTGTCTTCTGGGAGTTCAGGAGTCTCGTTATCTGACACTGAACACTTTTTAAGGGTCGGAAACTAAATCAGCTCTTTACGGCCAATATTTACCATATGAATATCTAACTTGGCGATGAATGATGAAATAATTCCTTTGGCCTTGATCCGACAACTTCTACTGTACAGTACTATTTTAATTTTTCCCCCTTTGAATACTCATCGCCCCCTAATCGCCCCCACTTATTTATCGCCCCCCTGATAACCCAAATCGCCCAAATGGGGGCGATCGCCCCTAGGTTGGGAACCACTGATGTAGGGTAAACAGGACAAATGTTGAAGAGAAGAATGTACCAACATCAATACGACATAAGAACAAAGAAAAATACAACTGTCTTAGCAGAACATTCATTGAAAGATAGTCATAAATTTAATTTTGAACAAGTAAAAATAAGTACAGAACCTAACTGGAAAAAAGAAAATTTTTAGAAGCTCTTCACATAAACCAGAACACTACAGTAAATTTCAAAACCGATTGGCAACACTGTTTCCATTTATCAAATCGTCCTCAACAACTGTTCCTGATAACTTGCCTTACAACTATTTCTGGTGAGTCTTTACTTAGGTATTTCCCTTCACTTTTTGTTTAACATCATTATAGTTTTGATTGATAGTTTGTAACATTTTTTTTTGGGGGGGTTTATTATTTTCAATAATGAACCATTGGAATCGAGCATGAAAAAAAAAATGCTAACCCCCCCTCAAAATTTGATGATTTACGTTTCAAGGTATGTAGAATCCGAAAATGCAATAAAAATATTTGTCTGTCCGCCGTACGCCGTACTGGCCACTTTTCTTAGTTACCATGAATAAAAATTGATGAAATTCGGGTTATAGGTTCGTGGTCTATTTTTTATGTACAAAAACATGTAACTGTCAATAAATTATTCTATTCACATTATTCACAGCGTCGTCAAATTTACATGTATTCATTTAGGTACAAGTTCACAGTGTAGTTTTTTTAAAGCACCAATTTTAGTTTAGCGTCTGCTATTGGTTAGTACAGTGTTGACGTAATCCCCGTACTTATATTGGCTATCTCTGCACAACCCTTCGCAATATCCTCATAGCAACCATCACTTCCCTGTGAGTAGGTGGTTTCTCAGTGTCTCCATCATCATCGTCTTCTGCACGAGACTGTTCTTCGTCGCTGTTTTCCCACTTCTTTTCTCCAGTAATCCGTGCACAAACTTCCTCTTCCGTAAGTTGGTGTGTGTTCGTCTAGTCCCATAAATTTAAGGCGGAATATCGCTTGATGCATCCGCCAGTCGTTGCTTAGGTAATCATTTCCACTTACGCGGCACAAGACGTCCGAGAAAGCTTGTTGCTCAGTGAGAGTCGGAACAGTACGCACTGAGCTGTTTGGAGTGAAAAATCACATCATGTCAGGTCATGTTTACTCAGGTGTCACGACAGAACCCCGGAATCGCGATAACAGTAAACGGGACAGTGATCGCAGTAGACCGACGAATTCCAATGTTATTGTATACGTGTGATTCACTTCCAGACATTTTGATCGCACTAAATAGGTGATAACTTTACCCGAAGTCACATTAAGCGGGACCAACTGTATAATTAAGTATCCCCATGTTCCAGTACCTAAATCTCATTTTACAGTCCCCAACCTCTCATCCAGAAGGGACCTGCAACTTGCTTATTTGGAGAACAGAACGGGCTTTCAGCCCAGTATACGAAGTTTAACATAATAATATATATAGTACAAGAAAGTGGACGTTTAGTGTATAATACAGTACAAATTAAGCACGGCAAAGGAAAAGTTTATACAATTTTTATGAGCAAAAATGAAAAAGACGCTGCGAGAATAGAAAATGAAAATTACAAATCAGATAAAATTTGTTTAAGGGAAGCAAAATTAACAGAAAATGTATCAATCAAAACCGTGCTCACTGTAGAACAAACTCGCTCCATCCTATTTATGTATGGTTAAGTAGACGGTTGGTGGATGCAAACGGTACACTGAACAAAGTATCGTTCAGAGTAAAGCGTCTGGGTAATCGAAACGATGTCAAGTACAGCATTTCTGGTGCATCGATTGAGCCGCTGAGCCGTGTACCCGAAAAGGTATAATATCCACCACTCGCCTGCGTTTTTCAAGTGTTTCTTAACCACACAAACTTAATGATTCATTGTAAATTATGGACTCCTGGGGTGTTCTAATTTTATAAAGAAAATACACCTTAAGAATTTATTTTGGTATCTAACCTATGATTGTGCTCAGAATAATGAGACGACCATACAACAGAGCTATATTCCAAGATAGGAATGTCGTCAGAGCTTTGGTATCCGGGATATCTTGGGTCTAACGAAATTTAGGTGGACATCGAAATTAACTTCAATAAATCATCCAAGAACCCAGACTTTTTCCGTCGTGGAGTTCACATTTGTCGGCTACGCATAGGGAAATACTCAAAGAAAAACGGAGTTATTGAAAAAATAGTCTATTTCTACTAAACACGAAAAAACTTCGAAATACTCAAGATAATTATATTCCCTCCAAGTTAACAAGAAACGTTACAGTTAGTTGATTAAAAAAACGCTGCAAATTATTACGCAACGGTTTATTATTTACTTGTATAGATGCCCTTTCTGCACAGAACACTGCACACTTTCGCTGCAAACGAATGGCTAGTCGTACAATGCTCCGGCTGGTCTCAAAAAATTCTTTAGCTCAAGATCAATTTAAAAACTTTATTGAAAATTTTCGAGCTACGGCGTTCTGAAATTCGCAACCCCTATTTTTCACCGCTAAAGAGATGACTGACAGTAACGCCCGAGCTTTGAGGACCAACTTGACCCCAAACGGGACGTACAAACCAAATTTCATAAATTTTGGCTCATGGTAACTAAGAAAAGTGCGAAGTACGGCGGACGGCGGACGGACAGAAATTTTTTTTATTGCATTTTTGGATCCTACGTACCTTGTAACGGAAACCATCAAATTTTGAGGGGGGTTAGAATTTTTTTTTCATGCTCGATTCCAAAGGTTCGTTATTGAAAAAAATAAACCAATATCTCAATGCCTAGAATGAAAACGCTACTGGCACGGGAAACTAAACGTTCATATTGTCAGGTAATATCACTTTCCGTTTTAGTCTCTTAATAGTTTTTCGTGCACGTCTTACTTGATAGGTGCGTCGTGGTTTATTCACCATATTGTTCGTCAAATGCTGAAATGAGCTTAAGTTCAGCCAATTAGGTACATCGAATATTATCAATGACAAGAGACTTCATGGCAAACCTACGAAATACATCCGGTAAAGCTTGATAGGTTTGGAGACGTCTCTACCAGACAAAGTGATCAAGGAGATTCTGTGATGTGATGTCATCTTTGATCATCGCGAAAGTGGATCGCCCACAAGGAAGTCATACAGCCTACCCACTCTCAAAGGAAGATTGATAACAAAAGAAGGAACATCAACAGGAAGTCCGTTTCGTGCTTTCACCGCTAAATAACTTTGCAAACTCAATTTCTTGTCGCAAGTATTTTTCGTTGAGACGCGCTCAATCAGTTCAAGTGGGAGAGTATTTCACATTACGCAGCTACTCGGCTATCAAAACGAGTCATTTGGTGTTCCCATGAGACCGAAACGTTCTTACGAACTGGGGAGACCGTGTGATTGTTCCAAAAATGTCTTCTACGGGTTTTTTTTTTGTCCTTCAATGTTTTCGTCGTGGGACCCAAAATGTATATTACATTAATCACCCTTCTTTCAAGTTCGTTAAATGTAGCTCCAGGCACACGTGCAGGCCTTCCTGAGCCGCTGAGTGTAAGGTTCAAACGTTTTGTCCTGAAGGAATTCCAAAATTAGTTGATAATTTTCCTATTCCGCATACTGCCTGGAAAAGGAAAAAAAACCTGTGCAAGGAAAAAATGTTATAGGAAAAAAGATGGTACGGTTTTTGTAGGTAAAAATGGTGCAGAACAAGGAGAAAAATTGTAACTACAAAACCAGAAAAATTACGACAAAGTAAAAACGCTGCGAAGTCCTCGTCACATGGGTTTATTATTCTATTGGACATACGTACAGAAATTTTGGCTGTTCATTTATTGTTTCTTTCATGTGCAATAATTGAAATAGCAATTTTTGATGGTTTCCATCAATTTTGGTCCCCAAAAACTCGGATTAGGCTCCTGTTTTTGACAAATTACCTTTTGATCATTGATAGTGCCATTGAATTGTCTTGATTGTGTTATTACTACTTCTAGTGCTATTATACCAATTTATGGTGATCTCAGACAATTTCTCAGGTTTTTGACTAATAAAAAATGAATTTTGGGAGCTGAAACGTTTATAGAACCTCAATCCTTCACTCTTTGGGTCAAAAACAACTTCATATTTGAACTCCTTATCCTAAGAAAAATACGGAAAACGATATCTCAAACGCCCAAGATCACAAATTCATCAAAAATGCCTAATTTAGCACCAATTTTTCACCCATAGCACCTTCGTATATATTCCGATCGGGCTGCAGAGTTTCGGGTCACAACCAGGGCCCAAATGGAGCATGTGTGCCAAAGAACGAATTTCTTAGACCGAAAATGAAGTAGATAATATGAATGATACGGCGTACGGCGGAGAGACACTGCATTTTCGGAATCAACGCACCTTGAAACGTAAAAGAACAAAATTTGAGGGGGTGTTCCACACATTTTTTGCTGAGATAGGTGTATTATACAAAATAATAAACCAAAATTGTACAAGTCGTACTTCGTGAATTGCGGAAATGGAAAGGAATTTATATGAGATGGGCGCAGGAAATTATGAACTTTGGCCCGATCATGTATAGGCAGGAATGCCAAGAGAAAATTTGGGCCCTAGTTGTGTCCCGAAACTCTGCAGCCCGATCGGAATATACCCAGGGGTGTTATGGGTGAAAAATGGGGGTAAAAATGGGGGTTTTGGTGTTTTAGTAACAAGAGCTTGTGAGGTATCGTTTTCCATGTTTTTTGGGAGCACAAGCCCGAATATGAAGTTGCTTTTGACCAAAGAGTGAAGAATTGAGGTTGTAACGAAGGTTCAGCTCCGACAATTAATTTTTTTATCAGTCAAAAACCTGGGGAATTGTCTGAAATCACCATATCTAGTGTATAGTAACACTAGAAGTAGTACTAACAAGTTGATCAAGACAATTAAATAGCACTATCAATTAACAAAGATAATTTGGCAGAAATAGGAGCCTATATCGAGTTTCTGGGAGGCCAAAAGTAGGGGAAACCATCCAAAGTAGCTGTTTCAATTATTGCACATGAAATAAACAACAAATAAACAGCCAACATTTCTGCAGGTATGTCCAACAGAATAATAAGCCCATGTGACAAGGACTTTGCAGAGTTTTTCCTAATTTTTTTGCATTTTTACCGTACCATTTTGACCGCACCATTCTTCTCTGTACCATTTTCTCCTACAATCACCTAATCAGGCAGATATCCTAACATTATGCTTTTCGCCCTTATGTTTTGGGTTCCCCTAATCCTAGCACAATTTAAAATAGATGTCAGTAAAATTTACAAGTACCTCTTCCATTATTAATATTAATATCTAATATCATGTACATACCACTGGTATTTTCATCTCCAAATGTGCAAGCGTAAATTACCCTTTTGCAGTAACTAAATATTCAATCTATTCTATTGACAATTTTTTCCGCTGTGGTTGAGCAGTTTTGGCATATGGTCCCCATGAATATCAATGGGATCAAGTTATGGAAGATAAAAGATACCTTGCTACATACAACGGTCTTCTAAACAATTTTCGAAGAGAAACGAACCCAGTTGTTAGGTTTTTTCATAAATTTCTTGTTAAATGCTGATTTGTTTCAAGGCACCCAGAATCACTCGGACGGCTAGGCATTACTGTGCCTGGCGAGTATTGATTACCAGCAATATTGGAGTTTTACCAAACGATTTAGTTTTCACGATATAAAACGTCTGTAAGCTTGATGACACATAGCTTCCCTGTATCGATAACATGATTATACAGATAATATGTATAGCTCACTTAAACGTACATGATAAATAAAAAGTTTGTAAAAATTTGCACAAATCGGGTCACAGGTTCATCAGAAATTGAGTACCTTAGATTTCGCGTTTGCGCATGCGCAGTGGCCATAACAATGATCCAACTGCGTTGAAATTCATATTGGACGATGTAGTACCATGTGACCATACCAACGATCCGATCTTTCTGAAATTCGTAGGAGGCCACATAAGCCAGCCCAACCCGGATGGTCCCTAAAAGATGTCAGCAAAATCGGATACGAACTGAGGAAGTTAGGTACGCGTGTGGCAAGGATTTGCAGGCACGTAGACGGACAGACAGACACCGAACCAAGTTTGTTCAGAAAGCTTTCAAATGTATAACTCGAACGAAAGTTCCGATTTTGGAGACAAAAAAATGTTTTCATCTCCAAAGTGAAAACAAAGTTTTCGCTTCCTTGGAAGACTCGGAAGCAAAACATCGCGGAATAGGCTGTACGAGGTTTTTTGAGGTCACTCCAAGAGCGGTTTTAAAATATCCTCCGACAACCTCGTGAGCGGAGATTTTATGCTGATGGCAGTAGGAGGCAGGTAAAACTCTTGCACAAAGTGGGAAGGAAACACGTGGACTACATTTCGTTCCAAAAAGTGAAGAAAAACTACTGATTTGCCCCTCCCTGGCAAGTTCCTTCCAAGTCTAAACGATATCTGGTTATTCACTAAAAATGTGTAAGTAGGTAGATAGGTACCTCAAGAAATATCAAATAAAAAAGATTTGTGCATACCCCACGAGGGGGTCTAAGTGCGCCATCAACACGGTGTCGTTATGACAAAAATTGCAAACACTTGACGTCGGTCGCCATTTCTACTGGTGTTTCTGATTTCTACTGACTTTTGTGGGTATTTGGGGATTTAAGGGAAACAATAAAAAAAAATGCTGAAATTTTGACGTCTTAACTTTCTGAAATCCACAGGAAAAACTCTCAAAAGACTTGAAAATTACGGTCGATATATGATAAGCGATTATTCCGAACTACTGGGCAGATTTCGATTAGTATTTTTGCAAATGAAAGAGGATCATCCCCCGATGGTCTCACACTGGTTTTCTAAGTAAAGAAGAAGTAGTACTGGTTCCGTACTAGTCCAGTTACACTCTTCGATTTCTAACGATGTGACAACAGAAAATAGCCTGCCAAAGACTGGATGTCACTGTAATGATGGTATCAGCACTTGATAGCACGGGTTACATTACTAAAAATATCGCACTGAAGAGAAAAAAAATTTACAAAAAAAGAAACCAACTTAAGACAACAAAGCTGCTTATGATTTGCTGCTGATATTATTTACAAAAAAGCTGTATAAAACTAAAAAGTAACGAATAATTTTCATGCTTCAAAGACAATACAACAAAATTTTTAAAGTCTACACCAAATGTTGACTAAAAACCCGACAAACAGCCTTCATATTCAACATAACAGCCCTTTTGTTACATTTTAGTTGAAATTTGGAGGCGACTTCACAAATTTTGCTGTATTGGCTTTGAGTGAATAATAATTATGTACGTTTGTTCAGCACGAAAATTATTCTTTACTTTCTAGTTTTTTGCAGTTTTTTTGAAGACGGTTTTGTTTTTCGTTTACAAAATTTTTCTTTTTCTGTTGGCAAGAAGCCATGAATTAATGGGACATTGCAGAGCTTTCAAAAACGCAATGGGGTATGCGGATGGGTCACAAAAGCGGTATATATTATTTTTTATTGAAAATAGATTCTATTTTGACAACTTTGACAACAACCGCACTGTTCTACAGAACAGGCGCAGATCGGCAGGACCGATTTCAATTATTCTGAAGTGGGACCATCTGCGATCAAACCCGCTTGTACCCTCAAAATGTCAGCTCCACGACTATTTTTCGCGTAGTCGGAAGCGTTACAAGGAAACGGTCAACATTTCATGTTCGTGCATGCGCAGATACACAGTACGATTCCAATGAAATCGGCAAAATATAGTAGGTATTTCTAACACAGAAAATTAGGTAAATTAAAAGGAAGGTAAGTTGCTTCGAACAAATAAAAATCCAAGGAAGTTTCTACTGATTTATGACAATAAATCTAGGGCGACTTTACGTCCATCTAAGGAATTTTTGAGACCAGCCTATTGAAAAACTGTAATTTAGAGTTGGCAACACCGCTGCAAGTAATTCCTTCGGTAAAAAGGTACCCAGCCAATCTTTGATTAATTTGCTTCCTTTTTCTGATGACAGTCAAGGTGAAATTTTAGAATTTTAAACGCCTTGTATGGCAGTGTTTTAGAATTTTAGAACTGTACACGCCTCTCTCTACGCGCCTTGCGGATGACAGTGTTAGGTAAAATTTAGATTTTTTTTCCTTCCTCACTACCAAAGGTAGGGAAGCCTTGGATTTTAATTGAGTAAAAAAATGTATGTCCTCCAAAATTTAAATTTTCACTACCATTTTGCGTTTCAGACATTAGGGAACATTTCTGGTTCCGTGTCTGTGGTCAATTACTTGTAACGCCCATAGCAACCCGAAATAATGGTTGAAATCGGCTGAAATTCGGAGGGTAGGTGCAGGTTGGGTCACAGATGGTCCCATGCAAAAAAATCATTGAAAAAGTACTGTAACTTTTGTCTGCGCATGCACAAACGTGAAATACTTGAAACGCCCGTAACTACCTTATACGTCGTTGAAATTAGTGCAAACTTGGAGGGTCGATCAGGAACAATAGGTACGTCACTAGTTCCATATGAATTTCATTGGAATCGTACTGTAAGTTTCGTCTGCGCAAGCGCGAACATGAAATGTTGACCACTGCCTTGTAACGCTTCTAACTACGCGAAAAATAGTCGTAGAGCTGTCATTTTGAGGATACAAGTGGGTTGGATCGTAGATGGTCCCGTATCAAAATGAAACTACCCAACTATTCTGTGCGTTCATGTGATTCAAGTGAGGAAGCTGTACCTACTGCCTACTCGGTTTTGCAGACATTTTTAAAAAGAAGGTTGTTTCATATTAGGTAAGAAGGAGGTGGGAAGGCTCACTTTTCAACTGTTCCTTGCTGTAAGACTGGTTTACTAGAACATGTATTGTCAGATGTCACGGACGTAAACGTAACGCTATCTGAGCCTGGCGGAAGTTATTTCGCACTGATTTGACCTATCTAACCGTCCACCCACATTCGAGTTCCTCCTCAAGTCGTCACGCAGCTCTCACTCGCCCGAGTTGCCCGCTCACCTACCATACGGCCAGCCCTTCCTATTCCTCCAACTACTAATTATATTAACTGTAATCACCCTGTACGGATGCAATGTCATATCAGGATGCATACTGTGGTGATTGAAGTGTACCTGGGATAGGTGAGGTTATGATGGAACGTCAGGTATCGGATGACATGCTTGGAAGGTTTCCACCACACCGGTTATACCCGAAGGCCTCACCAGGCAGGTTACAACACTCTACGAGATCTTTCGGGAGTGTGTAGGACGTGCTTGGAAGGTTCCACCACACCAGTTATACCCGAAGGCCTCACCAGGCAGATTACACCACTCTACGAGATCTTTCGGGAGTGTGTAGGACGTGCTTGGAAGGTTCCACCACACCAGTTATACCCGAAGGCCCCACCAGGCAGGTTACACCACTCTACGAGATCTTTCGGGAGTGTGTAGGACGTGCTTGGAAGGTTCCACCACACCGGCTATACCATACAGGCCTCACCAGGCAGGTTACACCACTCTACGAGATCTTTCGGGAGTGTGTAGGACGTGCTTGGAAGGTTCCACCACACCGGCTATACCATACAGGCCTCATCAGGCAGGTTACACCACTCTACGAGATCTTTCGGGAGTGTGTAGGAGGTGCTCGGAAGGTTCCACCACACCACTTATACCCGAAGGCCCCACCAGGCAGGTTACACCACTCTACGAGATCTTTCGGGAGTGTGTAGGACGTGCTTGGAAGGTTCCACCACACCGGCTATACCATACAGGCCTCACCAGGCAGGTTACAGCACTCTACGAGATCTTTCGGGAGTGTGTAGGAGGTGCTTGGAAGGTTCCACCATGCTGGCATACCATACAGGCCTCATCAGGCAGGTTACACCACTCTACGAGATCTTTCGGGAGTGTGTAGGAGGTGCTTGGAAGGTTCCACCATGCTGGCATACCATACAAGCCTCACCAGGCAGGTTACACCACTCTACGAGATCTTTCGGGAGTGTGTAGGAGGTGCTTGGAAGGTTCCACCATGCTGGCATACCATACAGGCCTCATCAGGCAGGTTACACCACTCTACGAGATCTTTCGGGAGTGTATAGGAGGTGCTTGGAAGGTTCCACCATGCCGGCTATACCATACAGGCCTCACCAGGCAGGTTACACCACTCTACCAGATCTTTCGGGAGTGTGTAGGACGTAGGTTCCAACATGCCGGCTATACCATAAAGGCCTCACCAGGCAGGTTCCACCACTCTAAAAGATCTTTCCGAGGGAGAAGGAAGGTAAAGAGACAGAAAAGTCATCAACTCGAAGTGAATGCGTAGAATGAAGAGGCTTGGGCAGGAGCGGGTTTTATAGGGACTATTCCACCCTCCTTCTGCCCTCTGAGACAGTCGTTAGGGACTGTTGGAGGGAGCCGACTGTCCACGTTCTCCTGGTCACGTAGACCCTTCCTTCTACTTGCTTTATTGAGTATAATCTTATCATATAGGTTTGAGTGGTATAGGCGGGTACGACGATACATACTATGAATGCGACACCAAAATTCAGTCGCAAGTAATGAGTTTGAGGGATCTCTACTGGGGTGGATCATTTACCCACAGTGATATATATGTCTTATTCCGATATTATCATAAAACTGTTGTCTTCGAGCAAAATGAATTCTGGAGGTGCTTAACAGTATTTTGTCGTTGAATCCTGATACAAGTATTTGAATAATTTTGAAGTATTTTCATGATTCACGTTAGCTTTTCTCGCACGAACTACGTAGGCAATTAGTCAGTAAGAGCTCTACAAGATAAATCATTCCGTATTTCATGGAGCGGAGCTCAGTTTTGTACAAAAATGTCTTTCTGCTCTGCCGTATCGTACAGGTTGAACCTACTAGTTGGTTAAAGTTTTTAAATCGGAGAATGATGTTTCAAAAACATAGGCATATGCACTGAGAAAAATACACTATCACTGCACACTATCTCAGTGATAGATGAACATACCCACTATCGGTTTCCTATCAGTTCCCTATCAAAGGGTTCCTCCTCCGTGGCCCAGTTTGCCCTCAAGTGGCACACTATCAGACAACTATGAGGCACCTATCAGATAACTATCACATGACAAAACTCATCTATCGGGAACCTATCACTTGGTTTTGCATGCTATCAAAAGTCTATCAACATGGATGAAACATCCTTAAGTGATAGTGGTTGACATCCCATTCTATCAGATACCTATCAATCCGATATATCTGACCTATCAGAAACCTATCAA